>APFE030855373.1:0-12823 GCA_000404065.3 Pinus taeda | reverse complement strand
AAGAAATAGATGTGCAATTCATTTAATTATGAGTTTAAAATTAATATGTAACGTTTAAATTTTTTATTAATAATATAAAAGAAATAATGTGGATCATAAATAAAATATTTTTCTATTCATATTAAGTAAAATATTCCAATGTCAACTATATAGATATAAATTTCCAAAAGCAAATTATTATGTTTAGAATGGTCTCATTTGTTTGCACTATAATTTTTATATTAATTTTCTCTACAATTCAATAAGATTTATTTTAATTGCAAAGTTAACTTGTGTAGGCTACATAATCCAAATTTCTAAGGGAATTTTCAATGGGGTTGAATCTATTCATGCATTCAAAAATGCAATTTATACAATAAAAAATTAACTAGAATATATATATATATATATATAATAATTATATATAAAGTGGTGTGTGTGTGTGTGCTGTGTGTGGCCGCAAGTACTTTAAGGGTTCTAAAGAGATGAAATTCTATCTTACTTTTAGAATAAAAAAAATTTGATTTTAACTAAACTTTTTAAATTAATTTTTTTTTTTAATTTTAAATATATTCTTAATAATATTTTTGATTTCTATAAAGTAGTTATGTTCTTTTTACATTTTAATTAAATTGGTTAAATAGCAAAATATCATATGAAATGAATTATAGATTTTTGAGATATGGTATTGTAACAAGGCATATTTACAATTTAGAAATTTCAATGTTAGAAGTAAAGAAAAATTTAGATATTTAAAAATGTCGTTATATGTTTTTATGTTTTTTTAAACTTATATATCTTTATTATCCCTATCACTAGATATAACATATTTGGTTTTACATTTTCTTTGACTAAAAAAATTTAAAATCTATCCGAAGTTTAACATTATGAAATTAAATTAAAAATAAATCCTTCACATTTCGGCGGTAGCTCTGCGCGCGCATTCTGCAGCTGAACCCTGAGGCCCCCACGCAACGCATCCTGCAAGTTGAGATCTTGCCCGCTCTCGGCCTTACTGAACGCTATGGTCTCTGCATGCAATGGTTGGGCCGCCTCATGGACCGATCTGTCGGTTTTTGACCCTCCCGCTCCTGGGGATTGAATCTATGGAAGGGTTGGGCTCTCCTCAGACGGTTCCCGTGCCTCCCCCACTGAGATCGTCTGCTAAGGCCTTCTCCCAGCTCTTGGCTGGTCTCCCAAAGAAGAAAACAGCAGAAGCAGTGAAGTTTGTTTAAAAACTAGATGATATTTCGGTGATCTCTCTTCCTCCAGAAACCCCGATCCAAGTTTCTCTGTCATTAGCTGAACGGGCTCTCATCGGCCAGTTCACAGGACTATGGCCATCTCCAAAATCCACCGAGAGCTAGGTCAACAGAAACTGGGCGCCGCTAATCAAAGAAAATGTCACCTCATATTTTCTGGGGAGAGGATTCTTCCTCTTCGAATTCACATCAAAGGAAGACAAGGACCTGATCTTCCAAAATGACCCCTACTTCATGGGCCCTCAGGGTTTGTATCTGAACAACTGGACCCCGGACTTTGATCCGACAGTTGATGTACCCAAAGTAGTCCCGGTATGGGTCAGACTTCCAAATCTTCCAGTGCATTGTTGGAATTGGGGCTCACTGAGACATATTGGAAATGCCCTGGGGAAATTCATAGACCGAGCAAATAATAAAGATCAATACGACTGTGCCAGGATCTGCGTAGAGGTCGATCTGGAGGTGGGATTACCAGAGGCCATCACAATAAAGGTCGGAAGTTGGATGCATCTACAGAAACTGGATTATGAACAGCTACCCTTCAAATGCCGGAAATGTCATGTTTATGGTCATTTCGCCATAGATTGCCCGACCAACAATGAGCTTGCACAAGGAAAAGAGGACGGATGGAACCAAGTCAATAGATCCAAATCTCACCCTAAGAACTAGAAACCAGGAGGCCCTACTGGCAAAGGGCCTCACCAGACTACTGCTCACCAGATCCCAACCAAGACTGCGCCAGAAAACAAGTTTGACCCTCTGAGCTCGCAAACAGAGGGCACCCAGGAGATCAAGCTACAAAAGGAGATAGAAATGACTCAGGAGACCGAGGTCCATAAAACAGCCCCTTCAGGAAAATGTACCCCCTCAGCCTCCCCAAAGGAGTCAATCCTAAAGATAAGATTTTAGAAGAGGAGGAAGAAGAACAGGAATCTGAAGAATTAGGAGAGGAAGGGGAAATAGGCAAGTCCCAAACCTCAGTAATAAGATCTATAAGAGGCCGAAAAACGGACAGAGAAAAAAGGGAGCAGGAGACCTACAAAGAAAAACTTCAGGGCAGCGAACCAATCTTGGAAAAACTGCTAGCTCCAAAGTCAAAGATGTTGAAAAGCCAGATCCAAGGCTCCAAGGGAGCCCACCAGAAACAAAAATAATGAAGATTATCTCCTGGAAATGTAGAGGTATGGGGAGTAAATCTAAGGAAGAAGCCATTAGAAACTTAATCAGAACAAAGACCCGAGACATACTTCTCGTCTAGGAGACAAAGCTAGAAGACATAGTCTTCCTCCAAACAAGTAAGAAACTCTGGTACAAAAGTGAAGCAAGAGCAATCTCTGCCCAGGGAGCCTCGGGAGGAATCGACACTTTATGGAACATGAGCAAATTTGCAGTCCTATTTGAGGCTAGAAATACCCACTGGTTGCTGCTGAAAATGCAGAACCTAGACACCAAGGAAATTTTTTGTCTTTTTAATGTTTACTCTCCAGTCAATGTCAGGGAAAAAAAGAACTGTTGGGACTCCATAAGACAACAAGCAGTTTTGACAAACATGGAGAATATCATTATAGCCAGGGACCTCAATCTCATTCTCCATTCATCCGAAGAAAGGGGAGGTAGCATAGTACGTGATACAGCAAGGGAATGGGTGGAGGACATTTTGTAGGACTGGGACATGTTGGATATCAAATCCTTTCCCGGTAAGTACTCTTGCTCTAACAAAAGATTAGGCCCTAGCCATATTGCTGCCAGGCTAGACAAATTCTTTATTCAAAGCTCCTTCTTTCTTCTAGGCCTAGAACCAAGAATGCATATTCTTCGTAATAGCATTTCAGACCATAAGCCCATTAAACTAGAGCTTCTTGGTCATCTTGATTTGGGCCCTATCCCATTTCGTTTTAGCCCGCTCTGGATTAAGGAACCAGACTTCATTCGGTCAAAGGCTCGCCTTTCTATATATGGGAAGAAAAGCTCAAAGGGTAAAAGGAGCTCTTAAAAGATGGGCAAAAACTCTGTCTAATCCGGCTACAGACAGAAAATCCTTGAAAGCCTCGCTTGACTCCCTCCAAAAGATCATGGAGAAGGACATAATTACTAAGGAGGTGCTAGATCAAGAATCTCATCTGCAGCAGTGCTACCACAAGGCTTGCTTAGCTGAAGAAGAATATTGGAGATTAAAATCCCTGAATCTCTGGCTCAAAGCAGGGGATAGGAACACTGCCTACTTTCACAAACAAGCCCAGGCAAGGAAATGTTTTTACACTATCTCGGAGATTAAAGAGGATAATGACATTCATAAGGATTCTGAGTATATAAAGAAAGCAACCTTTTTACACTTTCAAAGCTTGTATAGTGAGGACAAGGATCCGAATCAATATTCAGATCTGCTAGATGTTATACCCTCTGTAATATCTCAGCGAACAAAGGAAACTCTTGAGGCCAAAATCACTAAAGACGAAGTGGAAAGAGCCCTCTTTGATATGGACCCGGATAAGGCCCCTGGGCCGGATGGCTTCTCGGCCAGATTTCTCCAAGCTTGCTGGCCGATTATAGAAAAGGATCTGCTCAAAATGGTGTAAAAATCTCAGAATACTCAGAAAATAGGAGACAGCACGAACTCTGCCTTCTTAGCCCTTATCCCCAAGGAGAAAGGCACCAACATCTTCAGCAGATTTCGTTCGATCTCCCTATGTAACATTGGATACAAATTAATCACCAAAATAATCGCAAACAGATTGAAGCCCATCCTTCCCAAAATAATCCCTGAGAACCAAGGAGGCTTCATCCAAGGAAGGCAGATCGTGGACAACTTCATTCTTGTCTAAGAGGCAATTCACTCAAGTCTTCTCCGAAAAGAGCAAGGTATGGCAATTAAACTTGATTTAGCCAATGCATTTGATCAAGTAAATCATAGTTTTCTTTTAAATGTTATGAACAAATTTGGGTTTGGAGAAAATTTCATTAAATCGATCCGGGCATGCATCTCGGAGCCATGGATCACCCCTCTAGTGAATGGAAGAGCCACTGACTTTTTCAAAGCTTTGAGAGGACTTAGACAGGGGTGTCCTATATCCCCTCTGCTATTTGTCATCCAAGCTTCTGTCCTTAGCTTCCTGTTAAACAAAAAGTTGCAAGATCAAGACATCAATGGATTGAGCATTGCAAGAGGGGTAAATAACATAAATCATGCCTTGTATGCGGAGGACACACTGTTACTGGGACCTGCTACACTCTCCTCTGCATCAAAATTCAAAGTGGTTTTGGATGACTTCAGTAAGGCCACAAGCAGTGCTATAATTAAGAGCAAATGCCACATATACAGCTGGAACATTACCCCAAGGGTGTTATCTGATATTTTTAGATGCTTGGGCTTCGCAACCTCTTCTTCCTAGTCTTCTTTTAAATACTTGGGATTACCTGTACACCATAAGGAACCTACAAGCAAAGACTGGCTCTCACAGTTGGAAAAATTCAAGTCAAAAATCCAAGCCTGGGGCTACTCTTGGCTAAATACTGTTGGAAAATCGGTTTTAATTAAATCAGTGCTTCTCAGTCTCCTTTTATTCCAATTCAATGGACTCCTTGCTCCAGCAAACATCATCAAAAAAATGGAAGAATATATTCGGAGGTTCTTCTGGAAGGGAGGAAAACAAAACGAAAAAAAAAAATTCCTCTTATCAGCTGGGAAATCATTACCAAGCCTTTGTGGGAGGGGGGCTTAAAGTTTAAAAATCTCTGCCAGCAGAATGTCGCAATGGCAGCAAAGATCATATGGAAAATCATTGCACCCAATCCGGGCTGGGCTCAAGTCACTCTCTGGAAAAAATATTTCAGGGGATCCCACACCAGATGTTTGGATAATGTCATTCAAAGGCCTAACTCGACATTCCTAAATCTGCATGCTAAAGCTACCCATTTAATAACAACACACTCCTACTGGATTCCTGGTAATGGTAAAAAGGTCAGCATTTGGATTGATAGAATCATGAATAAAGAACCGGTTGAAAGCAGAGCCTCCATCAACACGTTGCATAGCTGGATGGACATAGAGGGTTTGAGCACGTTGTGGGGTATCTCACTTTGGAACAACGATACCTGGGCAGGTTGGAAACATATCGATGTGTCGGAGCAACTGTCAATTGAATGGGCCACGTTACTAGATTGTCTGCACGGAATGGTGCCCACACATAGGAGGAAAAGAGACCAGAAAGGATGGGGAATGAACGTCAGAGGCTACACAGTCCCCCTGGGGTATATCAAACTGAATGAGCGACCATATGTTCCCCCCATTCCAGCTCCATGGTGAGGTGTATGGCGCATTCCTTCACTGCCCAAAATCGACTTCTTTGCCTGGCAGCTATGTCACACCAAAATATTATCCTATGACATTCTACAGAAGAAAGGTTTCTACGGTCCCTCTATCTGCTCATTGTGCAGTGAGAATGCAGAGTCAGCAATTCACTTGTTTCTTGAGTGCAACTTCTCCAAGCAGGTATGGACTTCACTTATTCAAAATCCGGACCCAAATTTCAAGCTCCCTGGCACCATGGCGGATCTCTTTTCAAATTGGGCAACCAGTTACCCTGGCCCAACTCCTAAAAATCAGACCATCAAAACAGCGTGGGCAGTCCTCCCAAAGATCATAAGCTGGCAGATATGGCTTGAACCCAATAGAAGAATCTTCAGGAATACAAAGCAGAACCACAAGATTTTAGTAAACAAAATCAAATGCCAAATCAAGGAGTGCTTAGCTGATATAAAAGATGACTCCAACCTTAGTCAACAGGACATCATTTGGGGATCGATTCTAGGCCTTCAATTCCAACCAGTAGTCAGAAACACCCCTATCATTAAAGACTGGCAGATAAGGAAGTCTGAAAGTGATTTTCATGACTGGGTCAAAACGCAAGCAAGACACTCCCTCTTTTTTGACGTGGCAGGAAAGGGTAACCCGAGCAAAGCTGGAGCAGGAGGTGTTGTTTTAAATCCAATGGGAGAAACACTCCTATGCCTAGGGTCTCGAATATTCTTTCAGCATTCAAGCGGAGGCCTTAGCCCTCCTTCAAGGTCTCAAGAGCCTCAAAGAATTAAACATAAAAGAAGCCAACGTTATAGGATATTCCCAGATCATCATAAACGCAATGGCTACCAAATCCCCAGCTCTAGATCTTAATCTAGCAAGACTGATAACCAGAATCAAAGGCTTCGAAAGCTACTTTCAGGATTTGAGATATTATCATGTGCTGAGAACCCATAATAAAAAGGCGGACATAGAAGCCAACAAAGCTGTCCTCCTCTCTGCCGGAACCAAGATGAAAGACGGAAAATAAACATGGGATCCCATTCCATAATCTGATCGCTGCCATGTTCTACTGCTGGATACTAAATAAATTTGTCTGCATCTTCAAGTGGGGGAAAATTTCTGAAATTGATTCCATGGACTCTTTAGCAAGAAAGAATTCTGCAAGCTCCACTTGCATACTCAGTCACTGCGGTGAGCGGAAACAGGGCAAAGAGATTTCCAATGTAAAAAGATTTTCGGCATTCAGGCCAAGTTGAATACAAACAATCCATAACCGTTTCTGTTAAAAAAAAAACATTATGAAATTAAATTTATTATTTTTAAATAAATTTTATTTGTATTTATCTCATTATAATTGGTTTGAAATGTCTCCACTTTCATTGGTTAATGATGGCAAGAATTGACTTTTGTGTACTCGTATTATTAATTACTATGTACCATACTCACCTATTACTATGGTATATATAAATATAAATTAATTTGAAAAATAACGATTATATATTAATTACTATGTACCATAAACACAAATGGTTTGTAATTAAATTCAAAAAATCTATTTTCTCATTGGTGTAAAGTATTGAATAGAGAATTTTTATGGGTTTTATTTTTTAATTTACAAAAAACTAATTTAAAAAATATAAATTGTAAAAAATATGTAAAAATAACATGTATACAATTTGTACAACTCTCATTATATCAATCTATACTCTAATAACATGACATGTGTATTATATTATGAACATTATATAAAAAAATTGCCACCATTCAATATTAAATAAATAATTATTAACTTGTTATGATTCTTTTCAATGTCAACTATATATAAATATAAACTTATCTACCAAAAAATATTTGAATTATATTAAAAAATTAAACAAATATTCATATGACCTCATTTTAACAATTTTTTGATTAGAGTACATAACAATACATTATAAAATTAAACTATTTTATTAAACTAATAAAATATATAATATTATTATAATATTAATATTAATATTAATGTATAATAATTAAAAATAAAATTAATAATTTAATTTAATTACTATAATTTTTTAACTATTTTAAATCAAGTTTAATTTTTTCCTTAATTTTAAATATATTCTTAATATTATCTTTCATTTCTATAAAGTAGTTATGTTCTTTTTACCTTTCAATTAAATTGATTAATTAACAAAATGTCATATGAAATGAATTATAGATTTTTGAGAATATGATATTGTAACAAGGCATATTTACAATTTAGAAATTTCAATGTTAGAAGTAAAGAAATATTTCCATAATTAAAAATGTTGTCATATGTTTTTATGTTTTTTTAAACTTATATATCTTTGGTATTCTTGGATATAACATATTCAGTTTTACAATGACTTGCTATTAGTTTTTCTTTGACTTAAAAAATTTAAAATCTATCCAAAGTTTAGCATTATGAAATTAAATTTATTATTTTTAAATAAATTTTATTTCTATTTATCTCAAGTATAATTGGTTGAAATGTGTTCCCTCTTATTGTGTAACAATGGCAAGACTTAACTTTTGTGTACTCTATTATTAATTACTATGTATTATATCACTAATTACTATGTACAATAAATATAAATAATTTGAAAAATAACATTATATATTAATTACTATGTACAATAAACACAAATGGTTTGTAATTAAATTCAAAAATTCTATTTTCTCATTTGTGTAAAGTACTGAATAGAGAATTTTTATGGGTTTTATTTTTTAATTTACAAAAAATTTAAAAATATAAATTATAAAACATGTAAAATTAACTCTATACATTTGTACAACTTTTTATATCCATCTTACTCTATGACATGACTCGTGTACTATTTATGAATTATATAAAATTTGCATCATTCGAATAATATTATTAGCTTTTATTCTTATTAATAATGTCAATTAGATAGGATATGATTTATACTACAAAATAAGTATAATATATATATTAAAATATTCATATACTTATTTTACAGTTTATTTAGGTAAATACTACTATACCTTATGACATAAATATTTTATATTTAAAATTATTAATAATAATATTTAAAAATTATTATTTAATTAATTACTATAATATTTTAACTAATTTTTTTTTTCTATTCCATAATTTGTTTTGTAAGTGTCCGTCAGCACGTTGGCCGAACTTAATTGATGAAAGAAATAAAAAACATAATAAGGGGCACCGCTAAAGAATTCTGATATGGCAATCATCTCAGAGGACTTGACCTAGATCACTCATTTTGAGCCTTCGAGTGCGCCGGATATGCGACACTCCATGAAGCATGATGCGTGCAGCCTATCAAAGTCTCTTTTTCTTTGGAACATCTGACCACCAATTGCATTTAGATTCTTTGCTTACGTTTTCTCTCGTTACGTAATTGAACCTTCAATTTACAGGTTAAATGATAATAAACTCAATGACGGTTAAATGATAATAAACTCAATTTACATAGAGAACTGATGGTTAAATAATGGTAAACACAGTCCTGTAGCCGCTTTCCCAACTGGGGGAGAAATTATTTAAAAAAATGCTCTTACAGAAATGCAAACTTTTATAGTAATCAAAGGAAATTAATGAAAATTTATAGTCTTTGATAAAAATAAAAACCAGAATATATAGAGTAAATAATAGAAATATAATAACAAATTATAAATTTTATCACAAGATTTTTTTAACTAACAAAAAGGATTTCCTAAATACATAATAAATATATCATCTGCCATAAAAATAAGTGTTCCAAACTGGGCCAACAATAGGTACATTAAAAAAAATATAATGAAAAACCCTCTCTATATAAATATGACTTTGAAATTCTGAAAAACTTTAGAGAAACTCTTCTGCCGAAGGACTTTTGCCATGGATTGAGAAGAACCTGAAAACTCTCATAACGCAAAACTCTCCTAACGCTTATTCAGATATTGGGTATGACAACTTGCTCCAGCACGGTTGTGGTTGTCCTCTTGTCGTGGGGGAGGGTTGGGAACATGGACAGAAAATATGTTAATCTTCTTCTATTTTTGTAATTTTAGTTTTCTATTTTTGTTATTTTAGTTTTTTTTGGTGGAAATGATTTTTTGTATATTTATTTTTTTGGATTTTCTGCCCTTTGTTTTATAGGTTATAATAAAGATTAACAAATTGAAAGGTTGCCCAAATTAAGATTATGATTTAGTTGACAATTCAAAAAAAATCTAAAAGTAAAATAAAATTTAATTGTTTAACATTAAATCTAACTATGTAGAAGAGTATAAAGTGATGATGTAAAATATACAAAGTGACAATATAATAGAAAATTGTATACTTTATCTTTATAGTTTAAATATTTATTTTTATTTCTATTTTTTGATATAATCTTGTGTATTTTAAATATATCTATAAGATTTACCCTTGAATAAAACTGCATATATCTCCAATCTCGAAATTGAGCCTAAGAATAGCATCAACTACACCTCTTCTTGAGAAAATTGCATGTATTTCTCTTATGATTGTGGAGTCACCTCTATATTATTTCCTTCATGATCCTTGAAACTATTCAACATATTACATTGTTCTTTACCGCTAATATCGTTGGTATATACCATGTTCTTGTTTTCTTAGTAGCTGATATGAAGTTGGTCACTTTTGTTCTTTGTGCAAACAGTAAAAATATATGGAGTGGTACCTTTCATCACTTCAAGAACATTAAAAACAAGGATATTGTGAAAATAACTTCGCAACGTGAGGGAGATTTGGTATCACCTATGCAATTGGCGAACATGTCCTTCTTTGTGGTGTTGGCTACTAGGCATAACTTACTTCAAGAGTAGTAAGAAAAATGCTATTGAGAAAATAATTCCAGCATTGAGAGAGATTTGGTAGTCATTGTTGAATTGGAGAACATGTCTTCTCTGTGTGTTGGCTACTCGGCATAACTTTCTTGGTCTCTTCTAGAAAAAAAAGTAATTTTGCAGTTTAGTTGTGATATCTTCCTTGTCCCTCTTACAACTTAGGGTGTTATTTTTTATTTCAACGATATCATAAAACAAAGTTACCAACCTCTATATTTTAATGAGCAGGAGTTGATATATAATCACCATGTCAGGCCTACCTATGTAGAGAAATTAGTTTGGCTTCGGAGCGCTCACAACACATTGTCATTGTTGTCCTCCTCTTACTGCGATGGATCAAAGGATGAGTTGGGAACACTCGTGTTAGGTCCCTATACTACTAGTGTAACACCTTATTGTTATTATTGTGCCCTATAGAAATCCACTATTGTTATTATTGTGCCCCATAAAATCCCATTATTGTTATTATTGTGCCCTTACATTATTATTGTTATGTCGGCTCTAATTATATTATGACCCTTTAGACTCTTATATATAGAAAGGAGGTCTTGTCATTTGTATCATCCAAGAATTGTTCATTTCTGTAATGTAAAGGAGGTTTCCCCTTGAAGAGGCTTTTTTCTAAGGTGTTTATCTATCTTTTGGTGAGTTGGTTTCATAACATTTGGTATCAGAGCTTTGGATTCTAGGGTTTCACTGCTCCAAACAGGTCATCATGGAATTTTTGCTATAACTTTTTTTATCCGACGTTTCAGCAGCTAAAAAAAAATCCATTTGAGCCGAAATCGTTCTATTCTTTGGGTTTGAATTTCAGAGATCTTCTCGCTATATGTATGGAGAAATGATCTGAGGAAGTTAGGGTTTTTGCAGACTCCTGAATTACATTCCAAATAGGTGACATCGAGAAAATCATCATAACTTTTGTTCTAAGCATCATATTGAAATGTCATAAGAAGTTTCAGAAAGAGGACGACCTGTAGTTTTCTGTATAGTAGTTTCAGGTATGAAGGTTGAAACAGTGATACGTGGAACTTCGTACAAGTTCGCTCTATTGAAATAGTCTATAATTAGGTCACCGTGGGAGATTTGGCATAACTCTTCCTTGGAGAATCCAATCTTGATCAGACTTGCAGGGTTAGAAAGAGGACTCAAAGGGCTACTTCAGGACGTGATTTTAGATATTCGAGATCCGCAGTTACAAAGATACAACAGATTCAATATCGAGCCCTTACAAAGTGAAAAAAAAAACATTAATTAATTCCCCACGGAAAGAAAATGGAAACACCTAGTAAGCAACTTGAAAGCTCTAGCATGACTCATGAAGAAGAGGAAGAAATGCAACATGATATATCAAAATTACAAGACCAAGTACAACAAATTTCACTCTCACAAAAGGTAACCGAAGCCAAGGTGAATGGCGTGGAAGCTAATATGAATGTCATGCAAGTTAAGATGGATGGCGTGGAAGCTAAGATGGATGGCATGGACGCTAAGATGTATGGCATGAACGCTAAGATGGAAGAATTGAAAATAAATTTGAATAAGTTGCTACAAGAAATGGTTACTAATGGTGAAATGGTAGTAAAGGAAACTCATGATGAGAACAAGGGAAATGTTAATCATGATTTCATAGACTCTAATGTTGGATTGGAGACCCACCATGTTACAAAAATCGATATGAGGAAGTTTTATGGCAAGGATCTCGGAGCATGGATACTACAGATGGAGCAATTTTTCGATCTCCATAATGTGCAAAACACACAAAAGGTACGTATTGCAACTTTATATTTGGAACCAAATCAGTTTGTATGGTATTTATGGCTTTGCTCTCGTAAACAAATTGTCACTTGGGGAAATTTTTACGGAAGAAATGATTGCACATTATGAGGATACAAAAAGCAACACCTTTTTTAGCCAATTGATAAATCTCAAACAAAAGGGTTCAATGATCGAGCACATTGAGGACTTCCAAAAATTCAAGATAAGGGTAAAATATATTCCAGAGGAGCATAGGATTGATGTATTCATAGGAACTTTAAAGGATAATATCCAACATGAGGTTCGTCCTTGGGAACCTGATTCATTGGAGAAGGAATTCAGGTTAGCGAGAAAAATGGAAAGCAAAATTATGGCAACCAGGAAGCCTACCACTCACAACTATAAATATGGAAGTGTTGTTGCCCCTAGCCTTCCACAACCTACAAGATTAACACCACAACAATTGGAAGAAAAAACAGCAAAAGGGCTTTGTTACAGTTGTGATAGAAAAAACACTAAAGGTCATAAGATTGCTGAGAAGAAATTATTCTACATAGATTGTGAAGAGGAGGAAGAAAAGGAGCAAGAAATGTCAAAAGAAGAGGATATACTCCAAGAACCAACCCTAGATAAACAAGAAATGAATCCGACCATTCTTGTAATGCATTGGCTGGAATTACCACTC
>APFE030855366.1:20142-70456 GCA_000404065.3 Pinus taeda | reverse complement strand
TAAAATATTTACGCCGTAAGATGTTTCCCTCTGAAATGAACTCCCCCAAATACTTTTCTGTCTTAATCGTAGCCATTAGATCTTTTGTTAGATGATTGAACAAAAATCAGCCATCTAATTTAATAAAAAACCTTAAAAAACGTTTCACTTTCCACTTGACATTTGTGCGCCGAGCTTCTGGGAGAGGTTGTGGAGTTTATGGCTGTTTCAGTTTACTGTTTCATGGAGTTTATGGCTCTTTCAATTTAAGGGCTCCAATTTCTGTTTGTATAGTCGAATCGACATTGGCAATGGCATCCCCTGTATCCTCATGCCCCCAAAACCCTTCTGAAATTGAAATCGGGATAGAAATTGCATAAACGGGTGAAGGGAAACCGTGATACGACTCCACTAGCATTCAAACCTAGAGAGATGCCCTTTCTCATGTTGCAGAAATAAGGGGTTTCGATCTGGACGCATATAATGGGTGAGATCTCAACCCTCCCCTCTCAGTATTGTAGTACTTCACGCTGATTAGAACCCTTGCATATTTTTCCTAGATTTAAAGGGTTCACAATCTCTAAATTCACTGAATCAAGAGGAAAACGAGCAGGCTTACCCTATAGATTAAGAATGATGAATAGGGATGGAATGCATCAACATTATATCTGGCATTACTCTGTAGACCCTGTAGACTCTTCAAATGGAATATGAAGGATAAATTTATCCATTTCCTCCTTCCCCACTAAGACTTCTGCAACAATTCACATTCTTTTGGCATCAAGATCTGCACTGATCACGCCAATTTTTAGACAGTATCCCAACGCAGAACACCAATTTGCTAGTTCAACCATTCAAATAGTATCCCAACACAAAATGCCAATTTTCAATGAGTATCAGCTCTCTGAATGATATGAGTTGGGATCTTAGCCAGTAGTGCCCGTTGATCGATGATTATGCTTTCTTGTCAAGTTCCTCTTCGCATAATTTTTTTTGTTAGGTGGATTTTATAATTTTTCAACATCGTCACATATATTATTTTCCAACATCATTCCTTTAACTTTCAAATTGGCATTTTTTTATATAGACATACCTTCAAAGGAGGGGCAACCGAGGGTGCACCATATCAGTGCTCAACAAATCAACAAAGTAGAAGAGCTTGGAAAAGAAGTCCTGAAGCGACCCTTGAAGATCACTTTAACTATAAAACTCAAGGAAAATAGAATGTTTGTCACTTCTCAAGCTAGGTATCCAAACAATTTTTCATGGAGAACGTTATTTTATGAGGCAGTAGTAGAACCAAACAATGTGATTTTGTTTATCAAAGGATTGAACTTAGTAGAACCAGACAAAGTGATTTTTTTTGTCAAAGGATTGAACTTGAGGAGAGGTAGGATTTTTGATACTAATAATCTTGTCTACGATTTTGGTTCCAATTTGGACACTGATCTGCTTAATGCTAGGGATTTCAAGAAATGGGACACCATAGATTTGCGCAGCAAGATTTTTCATACCAAGGATTTGGTGGCTACTCAAGTGATCAGATGTGAGAAGCCTAATGGCTTAGAATATAGGAAATTGAAGGGATGAAGGCTTTCGTATGGAGATCTAGAAGTGGTTTACTTCCATCTGTAGATAGGGTTGAAGTTAAATCCATGATGATCTCAAAACCTGTGCAGATGTTTAGGCCTCTCCATCAGGTCTGTGCTTGCACAATGCTTTGGAACCAAGCTCCATTTCTTAAAGAATGGATCATGTACCATGCTATGTAGGTGTCCAGAGGTGGTTTCTTTATGATAACAACAGTGATGAAAACATAGAAGTGGTAGCTAAACAACGTAATGCATTTTCTGATGACAAGCCACCAATTTATTGTATCTATTTGATAATGGGCATTATTTTCTGAATGGGTTAATACACACCATCGCATTGACTTAATTGTATCTGGCTTGAATCAATTATGGGCAAAATAAACCCCCCTCTAAAATCTGAACAGAGTATACGAAAGGCCTGATTTCAATATACTGGGTTCTGAAAGAGCTGGGTCCCCAACTGAAAAAAGGAGCAATTTTTAGACACTTTAATTCTATGTATTGGATTTGTAATGGCATCACTTCTCCAAGTCTTGTTTGAATCAGTTGTGGGCAAAATAATTCCACCACCAAATTCTCAACACGCTAATCTAGAACTATGTAAACTCTTAAGTAGTACAAAATCTACCAACCAATTCCTATCTCAACAGCTCTACATAACTTTCAAAATATATTTGAGAAGAACAACCTTGCTTCCCAAGTACAACATCAGACTCAGGAATCCTCATTTAACGTTTATGCATGGTAGATATGTGAAATGGAAGCATCCAAGAAAATTCATGAAAGACACTGCAATTTTCTAATATTTTGTATCTCTGCATCAGCCTGAGATGCTTCTTTAGAAGCACCAGCTGCAGTTTCTAATTGAGGGAGGATGCAGTTTGGCTGTTTGGGAGGGCACCCACAGTTTGTTTCCTCCTTCTATTTACTTCCACCTTCCTCTGCACAGAATGCAATGTTGTATTCTTATTGTTTTTGGATAAAGGGATTACTACTACCATTAAAAATAGACACCCAACTTTTGTCTTTAACATTGCCAAACATGTCTTGAGGTAAAGCATTTTTTCTCAAAATGTGTTACTTTACATTAAGAGATTTTTTACAAAAGAACACTGGAAAGCTCTTTTGTGTCAAGTCCTCTTCATCATGGCTTGGAACTCATTTCTTTTTTTTCTTTAGCTATAGCCTCATCTTTGTCTTGGTGCCCAATAGGGATCCTCCCCAGTGAAGAATACACAGTTTCTATAAGGATGCCCAATCTTGAGAAGTGCTGCTATTTGGTCACTATCCCTATTTGTAGAAATATCTATAACAGGGTAAATCAGTTCCAATTGTGTCCCTATCTTTAGTTCCAATCAATAATTCAATATCTGCATATTCAGGCTTATTCAAAATAGGATAAATCAAAGTTGATTTCCATAGCTTTGGCCCATCTAGATTGAAGAAATACCTAGATGAAGGTCTGATAGCAGGTTACACCTGCAGGTTGAATAGAACGGAGAGGCATAAATCTAGCGTTCTCCTATCTGCATTGAACCAAAGCCTGATAAACGTAGTCCATCATTTTCATCTCAGACATAATTATCATTACATGAACCTTCCCAGAGGATTTGCAGTGTTCCTAAGGTGATATATCTATGTTCATCTATTTTAGTGACACAGTCTGTGTTGAGGTCGTTTCCAACTCAAAGACCGAAGAGAAACACATTTTTTGCAGATGTCCTTTCTGTCAAAGAGTTTGCCCTCAATCTATTTTTACAGGTATTACCTCCAGAATTTTGTATATTGTGCATCCATCCTGTGTTTGGGCTCGAGAGCAGGAAAGTTGGGTGGAGTGGCCTTCCTTTTGTTTATGACAAGGTTAGAGTTGGCCAAGGAGAAAGAGTAGAACGGTGTTGTAAGTTTTTGGATATATTTGCAAAATAAGGATACAGGATGGTTGAGATGTCATGTGCTGAACATGATCGCCATGCCGCTAAAAGTCAATTTTAAAACTAAAGGTATTACCTCCAGAATTTCGTATATTGTGCATCCATCCTATGTTTGGGCTTGAGAGTGGGAAGTTTGGGTGGAGTGGCCTTCCTTTTGTTTATGACTAAGGTTAGAGTTGGCCAAGAAGAAAGAGTAGAATGTTGTTATAAGCTTTTGGATATATTTGCAAAATAAAGATGCAGGATGGTTGAGATGTCATGCGCTAAACATGATCGCCATGCTGCTGAAAGTCAATTTAAAACCCAGACTGTGGGAAGGATGTTAGCCAAGTTGAACTTAGAATCTACTCCAATTAATATTAAAAGTTATGAAATATTGCTCAAAATTGTTGACAACACTTGTGGAAATAGCTTTGATATTTATTATGGTTTATTTATGTATAATAACAATGCAACATAATAGTAGGAGAGATTGGAAATGGCTTTTGATGCTTTAAAGAAACAGTTTGTAGGGCAGTTGCACGAAATAGTTAGAAAACAATTATTTGAAGGGATTAGTAGTGAGAAAGTTTCTCAACAAACTTTAGCATTTGCTGAAATGCAAAATTCTCCACAATTCAAATAATTCTTCCGACAAGCAGAATATACATGAACTGTCTAATGTCGTTAAGGGGCTATCTGATGTTGTTAATAAAGTTCAATAGGGATTTATAATTTCTATCTGCTCCTCGCCACTTCTTGGAGGTATTTAGACTGCAACATTTTTAGAGATTTCTTTCACAATGCTTTGTATCCTTTGTTTATTATGTCGTAAGGCATTTCCCTTTGAAATGAACTCCCCCAAATGCCTTTCTGTCCTAATCGTAGCCGTTAGATCTTTTGTTAGACGATTGAACAAAAATCAACCGTTTGATTTAATAAAAAATGTTTTAAAACATTAAAAAACCTTAAAAAATGTTTCACTTTCCACTTGACATTTGTGCGTCGAGCTTCCGGGAGAGTTCATGGAGTTTATGGCTATTTCCGTTTACAGTTTCATGAAGTTTATGGTTGTTTCAGTTTACGGGCTCCAATTTCTGTTTGTATAGTCGAATCGGCATTGGCAATGGCATCCCCTAAATCCTCATGGCCCCAAAACCCTTCTGAAACTGAAATTGGGATAGAAATCGTGCAAACGGGTGAAGGGAAACCGCGATACGCCTCCACCAGCATTCAAACCTGGAGAGATGCCCTTTCTCGTGTTGCAGAAATAAGGGGTTTCGATCTAGACGCATATAATGGGTGAGATCTCAACCCTCCCCTCTCAGTATTGTAGTACTTCACGCTGATTAGATATACATAGGTTAATGTTGATAACCTAGATAGCAATGACAAGAGCTCTCAAATATCATGCTACAAAAGCTGGAGTCACCAGCTGCTTCAGCACTAGGTGAAGAAGCTTTGCCACAATACAGCTTATCGTGGCATTGCTACGAAGAAGTTGCAACTTCTTGATAGTAAAGGTGATTTGGTGGAGCGATTGTTGAGGAGGGTGCGATTACCAAACCTTATATGGCTTCGTTGGAACAAATGCCCCTGGTTTTCTCTGCCTTCTTGGATACCTATGAAGAACCTTAGGGTTTTAGGAGTGTGAGGGAAAATAATGAAATCATTGTGGCAATCTGAATATCAAGTAAATAAAATTTTGGCAATTTAAAATATGTGTTTATTTGTTATTGATTTCGCACAACAGGATCTGCAACGAATTTAAATGGTTTTGCAGAAGCTAATCGTTGAATTCTTTCTTACGATTAAAACCTTGGAACATTTTGCAGGCACCTTTGTTGTTGCGACAATTAGTTATTTATTCTCCCCTTTCAAAGTTACCAAAATCAATAGGGCACCTTAAGCACCTTGAACTGATTGTCCTCCATAAGATTAATCTTAAAACTTTGCTGGATGAATTTTGTCATTTAGTGTCATTGAAATGATTGGAGTTAACAAGTTGCCCAAATCTAAAGTCATTGCCAGATTCCTTTGGATACTTAATAAACTTGGATTACATCAATCTGTCTCACTCTTCTCATTTGCAGGTGCTTCGAAAGTCTTTTGGTAATTTAATAAACCTGAAAGACATAGGTCTGTCTCACTCGCTACAGTTGGAGATGCTTCCAGGTTCTTTTGGTAATTTAATTCGTCTTAAATATCTTGATTTGATTTGGTGCTATAATTTAACCGTCTCTAGCGAAACACTGGGAAACATCAGCACACTTGAATATTTAGATGTTTCCTATTGTAAGAACATTGAAATATTACCTCCGCAAATAGCATATCAAAAGTACCTAAAAAAATTAAATTACTGCATTAAATGGGTAATATGCATTAAATTACCCAATCCATGATGAGGAGGGGTCCTTCGCATCCAGTCATCCATATTCATAAGACTGTCTTTCATAAGATCCTGGCTCAACGCATCAAAGTGCCCAATGACCTAATCAAGATGCCAAAATCAGGGTCCTCACAGTTCCCTCTGCTCATCGTGCTCACCAAGACATAGGATCAGCCATGCACATCCTTCTTCCAATGTGTTCTTCATGAGGCACCTTGAGAGATACCATACCTCTGATTTTATGTTCATACAGGTTGCTACAGGGGTCTGCTCCAAAGTGCCTCGCACTTCTTCTATCTTCCAGACTTCCAAGGGTACTGTTACCCTTAACCAATGGTGCCAACACAAAGGAGCTGCATACTTTTCTTGGATGAACTTCCTTTGCTTCAGCTGCTAGACAAAAATAGGATCACATGGAGGGCTGCCACTAAACCTTCTCAACAAAATCACATCAACTGCTAGATAATGACATTATGGAGGGCTTTTACTATTCTTCAAAAATCATTTTCAGATTGATGTCTAAAGGGACCATCCCTTCTCATAACTGCATCCTCTATTTTTATTGGCTTCAGGGCACCTCTTATGAAGGTTTCAAAGACATGAATATATATTCCTTATTGATTTGCAAGTTGGCCTGAAAGGAACAGGCTTTTAACACTTATATATATATGTGTGTGTGTGTGTGTGTGTGTGTGTGCTTGTAACAGTGATAAGGACTTGGCCTCTTCTTCAATACACAAAATAGGGTTCCTTGATTTTACTAATATAGATGACATAGGATGCCCACTGATTGTCTTTTCAAGGCTTGCAAATATATGCATACAAAATCTCGACTTCCTTAAATTATGAAGGGCCTTAGAACTGTCCTTTAAAAGATTCTCTGCTTCCTTACAAATATGTGGAATGAGAAGTGCACCACCTTTCTTCTTTTATAGCCCGGAGATCAAGAAATCACAGCCCCAATGACCTATACTGGTCGGCCAAATTCACAGAGCATGATAGTATATAGTAGTGATTTATGTGACATAGGCTTCTTGGCCTTATTACAAGCACAAGGAATAAGTAGGCATCTTCTTAGATAAAACAATCGACATTAACAAAACATTTTCTCTTCAATAACTTAGAGAAAAAAGAGGCATGAATAGGTCAGATTCACTGTCTGAATTGAAGAGTGAGAGAGAATATAAGACAGAGTTCACCGAGCCATAACATTTCTGCCTCCATACCACAAGATCGAGAACAGAGTAATCTTTTCTCCAAGGTTGGCTTCATGAAATGACCTTTGGCATATTCTTGTGTTCTTGCACTTTTCTTGGCCTCTTAGGAGAATAAAGTTATTTTCAAAAGACTTATCCAAAAGCATACTTATGCCCAGAATGTGAAAGATAGATAGCTCCATTGCATAGCAGACCTTTATTGTTTCTTGTGCTCAAAACAATAGGAACACTTGGCTCCTTCTTAATGGTTCAGAGAACTAGGCCAACAACTCGGTTCTTCATTGCTCCATAGGACTCTCTTTAATTCATTGATCAAATCCAAATAAATATATGTATCCCTAGAGTCACTTATTTGATCCTCAACAAATTTGCTTGTTGGACATCTTTGTTTATAAGACTTGAATTTATGTGAGCACAGGTGACTGGATGGAAAGACTGCTAGCTTCAGAATTCTAATGCAGAGGTGCCAAAGGGATCAGATCTTCAAACATGCTGTTGACTGCTTTATCCAATGAGAAAATTGGACTTAGATCAACAAATTCTTAAAACAAAACTCTTCATTGACTTCTTATCATGACACGTGGTTTAGCTGCTGAAGGAGGACTTTAGCATCTTCAGATTTGATTAATGGCCTTCATGAGCTATTTAGCCCAGCTGTTGCATATACCTAGACTTGTATTGTTTTTAAAGACCTCTCATGTTTTCTAAGGCTTGCAACAAGATACTTCAAATACATTAACAATCCACTGCTTCATCTCTTGAGATTGCATTCCTCCTCTTGCTTGGGCTTGACCTTAGCTAGCTCTAATACCATGTTAATTTTTGAGTTAACATGTTCTTTGCTTAGGTCAGAGGTCAGTTACTTCATTAATCCATTAGCCTATTATTAATTCCATTAATCCATTAGAAATCATGTTGACCATTATCACATAACAGTAACTGATGAAAAAACATCAAACATAAATGCAAAAGACCAGCCAAGACAAGAGGACACCATGATTTAGACTTAAAGCCAGGGAAAAACCCGACAAGGGGGAAAACCCATAGATCTTTTCTTCTTGATAATATCAAATGTTCACAGAGAGAGAAATCCATAAGTACAATGATACATTAGTCAAACTCAATATATTGACTTGCCATAGATGATCCCAATCAAATGTCCAAAATTCAAAGTCACATATGAATAAGTCAACAATAGTCAAAGCTATCCTAACCAGTTAGCAGTCGACGGTTAAAAGCTCAGTCAAATCAGCCCAATCTATTCGGTAAAAGGAGAGAGAAATTCACCCTCTCTAGGCAGTCAAAATGCAGTCAAGGCAGCCTTCAAAAGTCTGGTCTAAACTTGGTCAACAGTCTGCGGTTAGACCTGCCTCAGACCTGTGGTCAAACACCTCAGTTTATGATCTGTTCCTCTGCTCACAAGCGCAACCTAGCTGGCAGAGTAATAATCCATCAAATTCGCAGCCAAACAGTTGGTCAAAGTGCCTGGTCAATGCTGCTCTGTGTATTGGAAAAGTCAACTGCAGACAATCACATGAAATCCGTCCTCCAAAAATTTGCACGTATGGGAGAGAGATAGTTTCTCAAAGAAAGTCGAATCCATCATGAGAGGAAAGAGAAAATCATGTGTGATGATGCCAAAATGGAGTGAACTCATCTTATATTTATACAATGCAATGTGGGTCAAAGGTCATGTCTTTTGGGCTTCATGAGCCTACATGACTGTGGGCATGACCTTGACCAAAACCAACATTGTGGGCTTGACTTCAAATATACATTTCTGCCTGTTAGAATCCATCGTGCTTTAGGTCAAAATTGGTCCTCTCGAGAAGAGGAATCCAATGCCATCATCATCTCATACAAAGGAGCCGTCCATAGTGGAATTTGACCTTAGTTGACCATTTTTAACAATTGCCTATACAGAACATCTAGTTAAATGACTAATTTTACTCTCAATAAACATTGGACAAAAACTTCTCTCGATCCAGTTTGAATCTGGTAGTATCAAACAAAATTTTCATTCCATAGATGAAACAACTTTTGTATTTCACAAGAGTCCAGCTTTTTTGTGGAGAGGTATGTTCATGACACCTCACTTACACACTGGTTTGTTGTAAAGTTCATCTTAACAATGATTGATTCACTCAAATGAAATAAAGTGGGCAATAGATCCACATACACATCCTACACACATGGACACATACATAAATATTGTGGGAAGGACAGGAAGATGTGTTGCCCTGACTTGAAAAAGAAATTGTTTCAAACCAATGTTGTCAGACTTGGACTCTTCTAAGACTCGGCTAGGTTGTGACTCAGGAAGACTTAGCAGAATGTTTCAGACTTGGCAAAGAGAAAAAAAAATACTTAGAATATGTGTTGGCAAGTTTCAGAGGAGTTTGGCAAGTGGGGATTATGATAGAAGAGTGTCTAGGAGTTACTCTTTTTAGCGGCGACTCAGTGGACTTGGCAAGATTCAGGAGTCCAAAAAGAGTCTGACAACATTGTTTTGAACAAGCATCAGTCACAGTCGAAAAGGAAATGAACAGACAAAAATCAACACTCTTAATAGAAAGGATACATGTGTAGAGTTCTATTTAAGAGTTCAAGGCTAGACTCCAGTATAAAATTAAATTCTATTTGCTGCTGGAAACTATAAAGTAGACAAACAACAAGCTAAGTATTTTATTTAGCTGAACCTGAAATGCTTTGAAAATGCTCAAACGTTAAAATAAGTCAAATTCTTGCCATTTATCTTGGACCTAATTTCATACATAAGCATGCTAGGAAACCACACTCCTCTATAAAAATATACATTGAGTTTTAAGACGATTATATAAACAATCATAGACTGAAAAAATTTCGAGCGAAGGAAATGTTATTTCAATATATTGGCCCTGTTCAAGTTTTGAATGATTTAGAAATTAGTAGATCTGTTAGATAGTGGAGGCAGGAAATTTGCACTTCTTTTCTGTCAAACCTGGTAGCTGATAAAATATGAGAAACAACTTAATCACACACCTGTTGGTAAAGGCCTAATACTAAGAAGGCATGTAGAAGTGGATGATTAAGATTGTTTATAGGTTTAGCCAACAGTTTTATTGGTAACATGCTTAGTTTGAACTTTTGGTGATATTGTTTCATCACATAGGATGACTATGGTTTGGTGAATTGTTACTGGAAATATACTTAAATCAAGATAAAATATAGGTGGTAATACCTAGTTGAATGGAGAGTCCCAATATATTGGCCCTTTTGAGGATTATTACTTGACCAATTTGTTGCCTTAGTCTGTTGAGTACATTTTTTTTTGTTTTTGTTGGTCGGTTGTTGTTGTAATTGGTAAGTTGTATAGGTGATTTTCATTCACATGCTTATTGGAATAGCTGGCTCTTGAATAGGGCAGTCATGCAGTTGAGTATGTGAGAGGGGTTTGTAGAACAAATTATCTAATGAACACTTATGTAGAGGAAAAAAGTCTCACTCATAGCCTACTCAGGGCTTCAGATGGGAATTTATTTTATAGACTGATCAACTTACTAGAACTACCACTGCACTTTCTTCATCAATAGAAGCCACTTGAAAAAGCTTGAAAATAAACTCTCTATTAGGGCCATTGTCAATAAAAATATTTGTAGTGGAGGGGGTTTCTACATGTTGACCAACCATGTAAATTGGATCTTATAAATTATAATTCTTGTTTTCTAGCCTTCTATTTATGTAGATATCAATTATGTAGTTGATGGCATACTTTTTATAAATAAATTTCCATGGCTATTACAGTTCAATTAAGAGCCAATCTCTTGCAGAGTTCAGAGTTGAATTCATCTGTAACTGCCTTTGATTTAGGGAGTGATCTAGAAAAAACTTCAATGCCTAACAAGACTGTGATAATCACAACCATAAATGCAGCTTGGGCAGAAGAAAACAATGTACTACATTTGTACATGCAAAGCCTTCGAATAGTTATTGAATCAAGTTCTCCTCGTTGCAGTGGACCAGGGGTCATTTAATCGTTGCCAACATATTCATCACACTGCTATATTTTGTTGAAATAAATATCTGATTTCAATGAATTTGCCTCTGCATGCCAAGACTGGCGTGAATGGTAAAATTCAATGAATCTGCTTCTACATGCCACTAGAAGTTGTTGGATGAAAATATCTATTTTGAAGGCAAGAAATGGAATGGTTTTTTTGTTATTTGGATTACCAAAAGAAATCGCTTAGTTAAGATAGCTTATAAATCGAGGCATAAGTTTTGAGGCTCTCATGGTGTTATTTCAATATATTGGCCCTGTTCAAGTTTTGAATGATTCATAAATTAGCAGATCTATTAGATAGTGGAGGCAGGAAATTTGCACTTCTTTTCTGTCAAACCTGGTAGCTGATAAAAGATGAGGAACAACTTAATCACACACATGTGGGTAAAAGCCTAATACTAAGAAGGCAGGTAGAAGTGGATGATTAAGATTGTTTATAGGTTTAGCCAACAGTTTTATTGGTAACATGCGTAGTTTGAACTTTTGGTGATATTTTTTCATCGCATAGGCTGACTACAGTTTGCTGAATTGTTACTGGAAATATACTTAAATCAAGATAAAATATAGGTGGTAATACCTAGTTGAATGGAGAGTCCCAATATATTGGCCCTTTTGAGGATTATTACTTGACCAGTTTGTTGCCTTAGTCTGCTGAGTACATTTTTTTTTTGTTGGTTGGTTGGTTGTTGTAATTGGTAAATTGTATAGGTGATTTTCATTCACATGCTTATTGGAATAGCTGGCTTCTTGAATAGGGCATCCATGCAGTTGAGTATGTGAGAGGGGTTTGTAGAACACATTATCTAATGAACTCAAATGTAGAGGCAAAAAGTCTCACTCATAGCCTACTCAGGGCTTCAGATGGGAATTTCTTTTATAGACTTATCAATTTATTAGAACTACCGCTGCACTTTCTTCATCCACAGAAGCCACTTGAAAATGCTTGAAAATAAACTCTCTGTAAGGGCCATTGTCAATAAAAATATTTGCAGTGGAGGCCCTCAGCCCAACAACCATTTTAGCCAGCCTTGGAAGGCAAATAGTTGAGTTCGAACATGATGAAAATTTAATTCCCTGTATACAAAAGCATGTATTAGGTGTTGATAATGGCTAGAAATATGAACTGAAGATGTATATACCTCCTTCTGTACAAAAATGAACAGAAGAGGCAAAGGTATAAGGTTCACCTCGAATTTTCTTGCAAGTTCAATCCACTGTAGGATGTGAAAGGAAGTGTCATAATGCTAAGAGTGAAAAAGAGGGGAAGGAAGAAACTAATAATTTCAGAAATTTTAGCTTTCTATTCATACCTTGATTTGTTCTAATAAAATAAATATTAATTGTTTGACAGCATCCAGGGAGCGATCTGGTAATAATAATATTATTATTATTAGTATAATAATAATAACAACAACAATGGAAAGGTGGGGAAGGAAGAAACTAATAATTTCAGAAATTTGGACCTTTTATCCTAGCTTTATTTGTTCTTCAGATCCAACTAATATTTTGTAGATCCAACTTATGATGAACCAGCAGCTTGAAAGCCAATTGCAAGTCATTCAGCCAACAACGATCTATAAGCATGCCATAGTATTATGTCTATGCATATACACAACAATGATTCCACTGTCATATTATTATTCCCCACTTGGACAAAGCGATGACACAAAGGGTTTCTACATGTTGACCAACCATGTAAATTGGATCTTATAAATTGAAATTCTTGTTTTCTAGCCTTCTATTTCTGTAGATATCAATTGTGTAGTTGATGGCATACTTTTTATAAATTCTTCCACAAACTCTTATTATTTACAAAATATTCATTTTCAGAATACACATAACTAACTATTGCAATTGTAACTCATTATCATCCACCCTTGCTTTCAACAATGTCCATTCACATGTCCCTATTCTTCCTCACTCTATACATGTCTCTATTCTTCCCCACTCTATGCTATTCTTCCCCACTCTATGCCTTACGACGTTTCCTTTGCAACATAAGGTGCAAATGCTAGTTAAAATTATTACCCTATTCAATAAAAAAAAAGGATAGTCAATATGTTGATTATCAAGTTAAATAATCTTATTATTTTACAAAATTATTATCCTTCCAAAACATCTCTTATCACTATTTTCACTACAGCTTGTCCCAAGTATCTGCTTTACTTTTTAAACGAAATTTGTTTTCTAAAACATATTTTAACAAAATATCTTATTTTATAAATGTTTTTTTACTATAGTTGTTTAGCCTTTTTATACCCACTATAAGATCTTCATTTAAAGTGATATTAAGAATTCTACATTAACACTTTATTTATGACCATATAGATTTTCATTGGATTAAAAGTGATTGTCCTTTTAGAAAGTCTTCATTCAACTTTTACTTAAAAAGGATTTCACTTTATTTTGACTTTTGAAACTTATTTACTAGGTTTTCCCTATTTTAATACTCAATTTCTATTTTGTCTTTTAAATTTTGTTGTGATCTTTTAGCTTTTTCTCAGGTCTATTAATATCTTCATGTGAAATTCAATATTCTCCATTACTATTTTCATTTGAAAAATAATATACTCCTTAGGAGTTGTTTTTGTCATTTAATATTATGAATTGTATTGGTTTATTGTAAAAAAATTTCTATATTTCCAAATTGCTGTGAGATAGTATTATATACCATTTTTCTTTCGAAATCTCGTGTAAAATGTTCATTAATTAATTAAATGTGCTACATAATAACATGTTTCCTCTCATATATTCCTATTTTGAGGAGGTTGAGAACTCTTTCTTTGTACTTTGATGCATTGGAGGATGATAACTTGTTTTTGGTACTTGGATGCATGGGAGGTCGAGAACATTTTTTTCGGAGGTTAACAACATTTCCATTTTTTTTTATTATTAATAAGTATTTTGATGCATTGGGGTTTAAGGATGGTTTTGATATATTGTTTGATTGTGATAATTGGGATTTGAGAATGATTTATTTTTGTGTTTGAAAGTGGTTTTTCTTTCAATATTATTTATAATTTAGATTTTAGAAGTAATATGTTTTTCTTCCCTTTTTTGAATTTTTTTCTCTTATATATTTTAAGAATTTAATGAAATCATTATGAGTAAGGGTGAATTTATGAAAATTAGATGTAGTTTTATTTGTTTTTTGAAATGTAAAATGTTGTTTTATTAGTTATTTAATTCTTGATAATAAGAATTTATTTAAATTGGAATTTTAGTTTGTTGGTTTTTGTAAATGTTTTATGGATATTTAGTAGTGATGCATTAAGTTTCTTTTAACTAATATTTCTTTTAAATGTGAACCAATGCTCTTCGAAGTTTTTTTAGAGATCTAAATCTCTCACGTTGAAATCAGAACTCAATGTAGAAGTAGTAGTGGTAAGCTTGAAACTCGAAGTTTAGCGCTAATTACGATATGTTTAGATCTTAACCCCCAAATTTAATGGTGTAAACCCCAAATTTTTGTGTAAGTCAAAGTCAGGGATCTAGATGGATTTATTGTTGTTCACAATCTAGAGATTGAGAGATCTTTGTAGTTGTGATAGGACCAAAGATCTCAATGGTCTACCAATTCAGATTCTTCATTAAACATGAATAACATTTTGATCAATGTATCCAAGATCTTGCTTAAAC
Source organism: Pinus taeda (assembly GCA_000404065.3). NCBI lineage: Eukaryota > Viridiplantae > Streptophyta > Pinopsida > Pinales > Pinaceae > Pinus > Pinus taeda. The sequence continues at coordinate 55,688 of APFE030855366.1, read as the reverse complement.
TTGCAGTCAAATTATTGGTTACAACCCAAATAACCGAAGACCGAATTTAGCTATTGGGTAAATAATCTGGATGGATAGTGATATGTGCTGGGAACTTTTACATTTCTATCAATTAACAAACAAAAAGGAAAGGTTCAAAGCTGTTAAAAGTTTGAGTTATAACAAATTTGGACCTAATCTGATCTAAAGCCCTCAGAAGACACTGTAACCAGATTGTGTTCTGCAAACCCTAAAACTCAAACCATAATTTGTTTCCTAGCTGTTCGACCTACAATTAAGGAAAACAAATATGGTCCACACTCGCCATGGTATGAAATTACAACCTTACAAAGAATAAACATGCTATTATATTTATTCAAGGAGAAGATTATAGATTTACAATCTAAGTACAATCTTACTTAGGTTGAATTCGACCTCATCACTTCTATTCCTTTTCATAGCAACTAAATGATACTCATCATGTCCTCTTTTAACAATATAGTTTTTTTTCTAGATTTACAACTATGAAAATATTACAATTTAATAAAATCAAGGAAACCAACTTCCTTTAGTAAATAGATTGACCTAAGAAGGTAAAAAATGGGATTGGTTGGTAGATTCTCTTGCATCATACTTCTGAGGAACAAAATATATTTTTATAAGCTTTTCAATGCTTCTGCCATACTTGGCAATATCACCCGTTGTCACCCAAGTAGCATCTTCTATTGGTTTGTTCTTCCATTTGATCAAATACTAAAAATATTCTTTACCTCTGGTTTTCTTAGCTACCCTTTGATCCAACATCATTTCATCCTCTCTCAGAATTGTTTATCCATTGGTTTGATTTTCATCATTTAGAGGTTCATCTCCTGTAACACTTCCTATCTCCTTGAAGGGATGCAAATCTGTAACATTGAAAATTGGAGAAATCCCAATATCACTTGAGAGTTCTAACACATAAGCATTAGAATTTATTTTTCTTAAAATATTACATGGACCAATCTTAAGTTTTAATTTATTGTATATCCTTGTTGAAAACCTTTCCTTTTTTAGAGATGTGATCACTAAGTCACCAGCTTGAAATTATAGATGTCTTCTTTTCATATCTTCTGTCTATTTATATTGTCACTATTCTCTTGCAAATGCAGATTAACTCTTTCCTACAGTTCTCGAATTCTTGTTGCAAACTCTGCACCATCAACACTCCTTAATTCATGCTTTCGCAAATTTCTTAAGCCATAAATTCCTATCAGATGCATTCCATATATTATTTGGAATGGAATCATCCCAGTGCTTTTATTGGGTGAATCATTATATGCAAATTCAGCTGGAGCAAGTACTTGTCCCACTGTTTGGGATGCTCACTTAACAAACTTCTCAAAATATTTCCTAAGACCTTGTTTATTGCCATTATTTTCTAGTCACTCTATGGATAGTATGCTAAACTAAATTTTAAGTCAGTGCCTAGTTTCTTCCACAGTGTTCTCCAAAAGCAGCCTACAAATCTCTTATCTCTATTCAAAACAATACATTTAGGAAAATCATGCAACCTTGTAATCACTCTAAATAATAAATTAGCAACATTGGTTGTATCACTAGTCTTTATACAAGCTATGAAATGTGTTATCTTTGAAAATATATCCACAACGACGTAAAAAGTATTGTTACCCCTTTGTGTTCGAGGCAACCCCAATACAAAATCCATACTTACAGAGTCCCATGGTCTACTTGGAACCAGAAATGGCTAATATAAGTGTGCATTATGACTCCATCCTTTAGCATGTTGACATACTTTGCACCTTTCAACAAACCTTTTTACATCAACTTGCATACTTGGCCGAAAGTAAAAAGAATTCAACAAAGAAAATGATTTATCTTGTCCAAAATGTCCTTACAATCCCCCTCTATGTTTTTCCTTTATCAAATTGTCTCTCATTAAACATTTTGGTATGCAAAGATTTCTATCCTTGAACACCAATCCTTCTTGAATCATATAAATCAATTGTTAAATTTTGTTATACTCACTAGATTTTCACATGCTACATGTATACATCCTTAAAATTTGCATCACCTTTGTACATGTCTTTTAGTTCATCAAACCCCAAAACATTAACTTGAAATTCATGTACCATTAAATTAATTCTGCTTAATGCATCAACTACCTTGTTTGATGTACCACTCATATACTTAATGACAAATGCAAAATTTTGTAAAATTTTTACCCATTTAGCATGCCTTTGATTCAATTTTGGTTGACTGCTATTAAATTGCAAAGCATGATTGTCAGTATAGAAAACAAACTCTTTGGGTAGAAGATAGTGCCTCCATTCCTTTAAAGCTTGTACAATGTCATAAAATTCTTTATCATAAGGTCGATAGTAAACTCGCTGCGCGAGCGCAAGGCTGCGCTGCTGCAACCCTAGCCACGCCCGACTGATCTCTCTCTCCTTCGCGCGGTCTTCTCCTCTATGGAGCTCGGAGGTGGCCCTGAGGCCCCTCCTCCCTCACCTCCGGAGATCGAAGCCTTCAGATCCCTCATAGCAGCTGCTGGGAAACGACAGACTACTAGTTCACAGCAAAAGTTTGTAAAAAAATTGGAAAGCATCCCCACAGTGACCTTGCTTGTGGAGGAAACTTGTAGAACAATGTTGAACCTAGCAGAAAGAGGCCTCATTGGCCAGTTTACAGGGCTATGGCCATCCTCGAAAGCAGTTGAAGAATGGGTTAAACGAAACTGGATACCACTGGTTAATGAAGGAATAAAAAGTCACTTTGTAGGTAAAGGGTTCTTCGTTTTTGTGTTTGATAACGCAGACGATAGAAGCTTGATCTTCAGAAATGGGCCATACTTCATGGGTCCCCAAGGCCTCTACTTGAATAAATGGTCCCCAGACTTTGATCCAGCACAAGATGTGCCCATGACTGTACCTGTTTGGGTGCGTCTCCCGCACCTTCCCCTTCATTGTTGGAGTCAGAACTCGCTACAATCCATTGGCAATTCCCTAGGAAGATACATAGATTAGGCATCGAGGAAGGATCAATACTCCTGCGCCCACATTTGTGTAGAGGTCGATCTGGAAGTCGGGCTACCTGAAGCAATCAAACTCTCAGTGGTGGACTGGACACACATCCAAGAGCTCGACTATGAACAATTACCCTTAAGTGTCGACATTGTCACGAATACGGGCATTTCGCAAGATATTGCAAAAAAAAATGAGGAGGCATCAGAGAAAGAAAAAGGCGAACAATGGAAACAAGCAAAGAAAACAACAAGTAGCAGGCAGAACAACAAAAATAAAGCTAAAGAGACAGGGAATAAAGCAGGGGAAGAAAGTGCAAGCAATCAAAACACTGGAAGTAGGGAAACCATTAGCATCGTGGAGGACAAAAATCCCTTTGAATCTCTCAAGCTACCTCCAGATCCTCCAGAGACAAAGCGAGAAGACCTTCCTCAGCTGAACAATACCGACACTTTAGAGCTAGGTAACAATCCAAACCTAACCCCAAGTAATACTTCCTCTCCTTCTTATGCTAATATAATCAAACAAAAGAAGAAGAACACAAAAAACACGAGCTCATCAGATGAAGAGACCTTTGAAAGGCCATCAAAAAGAGTTGGAAGAAGATCAAACAAGGAAACCAGGGAAGAAGAGTCAGAAAGACAAAAAACCCTCGGCCGTCAAGCTACCATTGAGATGGCCCTCGGGAGGAATACCAGACCAAGGGTCCCCTAGGGAGGAAGGCCTACCCCAACAAGTGGTAAATGATGCAGCTGGTCCCTTGGAACTGCAGGGGCTTGGGTAATCCCACTAAGGCAGAGGCCATTAAAGATTTATTGAAAATGGAACCCATAGACATTCTCATGCTCCAAGAGACAAAAGTAGAAGGGGAGATCCTTCTAAATACTAGTAACAAAAAATGGAAATTCAATTATGGAAAGGTTGTCAGTGATAGAGGCACGGCTAGAGGAATAGGCACATTTTGGTCAAAAAACTCATTTTCTTTAAAGAGATCCTTTGAGACCCAACATTGGATATACACTGAATTGTGTCACACAACAAGCAATCTCAACCTAGCTTTGTTTAACATGTATGTCCATGTACACTATGATGAAAAGAAAGAGTGTTGGAAGACACTCTCGGACTTTCTAGACCGTATTAATCATATTCAATAAGAGGCGACCTGAACATAATTCTAGATTCTAAAAATAAGAGAGGAGGGACCTTCTCAAGAGACCCTTTTCTCACCACAGTGGAGAATCTGATTCTACAATGGGACCTAGTAGACTTCAAACCAGTGAAAGGAGAATACACCTGGACCAACAACAGAATAGGAGAAAACCACATAGCAGCAAGGCTGGACAGATTCCTCATCAGCAACTCTATAATGATGGAAAAAAGAATAGTCACTGACAACATTCTTCCAAAACTTACCTCGGACCACAAACCAATTCTCCTTTGCCTGAAAGAAGAAGAAGACTTAGGTCCCCTCCCCTTTCACTTCAGTCTTCTCTAGGCAGAAAGAGAAGGGTTCTTTGAAACAGTTCAATAAGCTTGGAGAATAGATGTTTCAGGCTCCCCAAGCTATGTGTGGGAGAAAAAAATGAAAAATGCAAAGAAGGCCCTAAAAGAATGGATAAAGAAGCCTATGAATACCCCCACCAGTCAGAGGAAAGAGGCCGTCATTCAGCTGGAAGAAATCCAATTTGAACAGGAAGAGAAAGATATTTACCCCATGGATTTAGACAAAGAAAAATATGCAGAAAGGAAAACATATTGCTCCTTCAGAAGCGAGGAAGAGTACTGGCGCTTAAAGTCTTGTAGTTTGTGGCTTAAAGCTGGGGATAGAAACACCACATATTTCCATAGACAATATAGGGCTCTTCTTTCCCGAAATCATATAGCAGAAATCACCACATCTAATGGACAAGTATGTAAAGGATTTGCCCAAATCAAGGAAGCTGCAGTGAAGCATTTCCAGACTCTTCTTACTGCAAAAAGGGATGGGAGCAAGGAGGAAATATCAGAGTTCCTCGCAAACATACCAAAGCTAGTCAGCATAGAAGATAATATGAAAATCTTATGAGCTCAGTCACGGAAGAAGAGATTTCTAATATTCTCTGGTCCATGGAGCCAAACAAAGCACCAGGATCTGACGGATTTTCAATCCACTTTTACAGAATCTATTGGGAGCTAATCAAACCTGATCTCCTCAGAATGATATGTGGATTTATGAGGAAGGCAAAGGTTGGAGGCGGAATAAATTCCACCTTCCTTGCTTTAATACCCAAGGAAACAAACCCAGGATCATTTGACAAATACAGGCCGATCTCACTCTGTAATTCGTCCTACAAGATAGTGGCCAAACTTCTGGCGAAAAGAACCAAGCCTCTCTTGCAAAAGCTCATTTCTCCAGCCCAAGGGGGATTTGTGAAAGGAAGACATATCCTAGACAACGTCATCCAAGTCCAAGGAGCCCTGCACTCGAGCCACTCACGCAAAGAACAAGGTATGCTTATAAAACTAGATATGTGTAATGCTTTTGATAGAGTTAACCGCTCTTTCCTATACAGGGTTCTCTCATCCTTCGGATTTAACCAGGAATTTATAAACCTAATCAAAGCTTGCCTAGAGAAGATCTGGATAGCCCCGATGATAAATGGAAGACTAACAGATTTCTTTTTAGCCACCACGGGATTGAGGCAGGGCTACCCCCTTTCACCATTTCTTTACATTCTGATGGCAGACTCCCTGAGCAGAAAGCTGACCTCAGAAAAACAAAATGGTAGCATTCCCGGGATCGGAATCGCGAAAGGAATTTCCCTAGTGAATCACGCGTTGTTCGCTGACGACTCACTGTTGCTCGGGGGTGCATCTCCAAGAATAGAAAACTCCTTCAGAACCACCCTTAAAATTTTTTGCAGTATCTCTGGAGCGTTAATCAGTGAAAGGAAAAGCGTTGTTTATGGATGGAATACAGAGCAACACGCAATTGATAGAATAGACATCGATTTGGGCTTTAATGGATATGCAGATTGGGATAAAATCAAATATTTGGGCCTTCCAATAACGATGGGATCCAACAAAAACCATTTGTGGGAGGAGGTGATCTTGAAATTCAATAAAAAGATTGCTGCGTGGGGTGGCTTTTGGTTTACCATAGGAGGCAAACTCACGCTCATTAGATTGGTTCTCTCGGCACTGCCAACGTTCCAGGCTTCTTAAATGATGGCCCCAAATCAAATCTCAGACCAAATCTCCAGTCTCATGCGCAATTTCCTATGGAATGGAGGACGAGGAAACGGAAACAGATTCCATTTAATAAAATGGGAAATAGCGAAAAGACCATTAGAGGAAGGCGACCTTCAAATTCGAGATCCCCTGCAAGAAAACTTAGCATTGGGCTGCAAATTATTGTGGCAACTTATTGCTGAGCCCAATCACCCAGTCAGTTAGATATTAAAGTTAAAATACCTCAAAAACTAGTTAATTAAATCTTTCATTCCGGAGAAAGCCCCAAAAGGAATGCAAGCTTGGAAGCTATGTAGCAAAAGCATCGAATTTTTCAGATCTCACCTGTATAGAATCCCCGGGAATGACAAAAACACTCTGCTATGGAGAGACAGAGTTATGGGTCATCCCCCTTTGACAGAAAACAATGAAATATCAGAGCTAAGAATTTGGTTACACACAAAAGGAATTCGGAAAATTGAGGACATCTCAGGCTGGGACAGTAAACGAAATTGGTAGCGCTAGAATTTTCCTAAATAGAGGAAATGCCCTTATAGAGGCAATTTCAGACCTTGCTCCAGTACATAAAGATGATGAAGATTCCTGGGGATGGGGTAAGATGGGGGTGTACACAGCAAGACAAGGATATTTACAGATGCAAAGCAAAAAGGATTCGCCACATCCAAAATCAGTGTGGAAGCAGGTCTGGGACAACCTTAGCATCCCTAAGATCAATTTCTTCTTTTGGACACTATTTCATAACAAAATCCTGACTGGAGAAAACTTGTGCAGAAGCATCGATGTGTTCTTTGCAAAAACGCATTGGAAACCTCAGAACACATGTTTATCGATTGTGAGTATGCAAAGAAGGCCTGGTCTAGCTTCCTAACCGGACTGAATGTGAGACCCCCAACACAATGTTCGATTGCAGATATGTTCTCCACTTGGAAAGCCAGTTACCCTCACAATATTGTTGGCAAATATCTATGGTACAAGGTGTGGATTGCTGGCCCAAAATATGTATGCTAGAAGCTATGGCTAGCCCAGAACGAAATCATCTTCAACCAAAATGAAATCCCTGCGGAAAAAGTGGCAGACCAGGCAAAGAAACTCCTTTTAGAAACTTTGAACCATTCTTCAGTTAAAGATGATAATTCCCTCCGAATAGAATAAAGGGCATGGCTGGAAGATTTCTCATGCAGGACCAGACCTCCAACAATCACACGACCAATTCATAAGGAAAGATGGCAGATTCGAGATCCCGTGGACAGATTTCAGCAGTGGTGGAAATCCCAGGGCAAGTGCACTATCTTCTTCGATGGTGCCTCAAAAGGCAATCCAAGTAGGTCAGGAGCAGGAGGAGTAATCTTCTATCCGAATGGGGAAAAAGATGACTTTAGTTGGGGACTTGGACTGAAAACCAACAACCAGGCTGGAGCACTCAGTCTTTTAAAAGCTTGCCAATTAGCCAGAAAAGAAAATCCAAGCGAAATCCTAATCTTTGGAGATTCAGAATTGTTAATAAAGTCATTAATAAGAAATAAAGGGTTCAAGGATCCAGCGCTAAACAAACAGCTTTCAAGAGTGAGCAGAATTCTGAAGGACTTCTCCTCGGTTCAAATTTTCCACATACTCAGAGAATTAAACAAGGAAGCGGATAGACTGGCAAACATAGGATGTAATTTACAAAATGGAATGATCAGCATAAATGCAAATGCTTTGAAAATAGCAATTATTCCCTAACCGGGAAAGGAGCTAATGTAAAAGTTGCAAATTGTAATGGTTGATTAGGCTTTGCCCAACCTGAATTTTATCAATAAAACACAACCGTTTTGGTTAAAAAAAAAAAAAAAATCTTTATCATAAGAGGAATATTTCTATTTTGCTTCATTCAATTTTTCATTGAAATAAGTAATTTGTCTTCCCTCTTAGCTAAGACAAATCCAACAACAGTTCCACTTGCATCTGTCTCGACTTGATTATTTTATTATTAAAATAAGGTAAGGCTAAGACAAATTGTAATGTTACCTTTTGTTTCAACAATTTAAAATTTCAATGAGCTACTACAATCCATTTGAATGGATGTTTGCTTTCTTTAATAGTCTCTGTAATAGGAGCATAAATGTTACTAAAGTTCTCAATAAACTTTCTATAGAAGATTGCTAGACCATGAAAACTTCTCACATCAAAGACATTCTTTGGAACGAGCCAATTAATGATTGCTTTAAATTTCTCTGGATCCATTTTTAAACCATCTTCATAAATCACAAAACCCAAGGATACCAATTCCTTCTTCATAAAACTGCATTTCTTCAAATTAATCAATAATTTCTCTCTATAAGGTATTTAAAAATTGACCTGTGATGTCTCAAATTATCCTCATTTGTTTGACTATATATCAAGATATCATCTGGAAATACTATAACAAACTTGTCAGTGAATTCCCTTAAAAACACATTCATTACTCTCATGAAAGTGTTAGGGGCATTAGTGAGACCAAAAGGCATCATTAACCATTCATACAATCCATGGTTTGTTTGGAAGGTTCTCTTCCATTTATCCCCTTATCTAATCCTAATATGATGGTATCCACTCTTCAAATCAATATTGGAAAAATATTTGGCACCACTCAAACAATTTATCAAATCACTAATGTGTGGTAGTGGAAATATGTACATAATAGTAATTATGTTGACATCTAGGGAATCAATACACATTCTCTATCCTCCATATTTTTTTGGGTTGAGTACTATAAGAACAACACATGGGCTCAAAAACTCCTTGATGAGACCCTTATCCAACAACTCTTGTACTTGTCTCTTCACTTCATTCTCTTGTGTAGTCATTTTGTATGCTACTCTATTGAAAGACTTTCTATTAGAATCAAGTCTATATGCTAGCTAATACTTCTTATGGGAGGTAAGTTACTTGGAAAATCATCAACAATGATATCAACAAATTCATCCAATATAACTTTGACTTCTTCTGGAAAATCATCTAATCTTGTGTCAATAAGAATTACCTTGGGCTTTTCAATCAAAGAAAGATGCACCTCTTCTTCCTTAACTTCTTGCAGTAGCTCCTTTCCACTCATTAATAGCACACTAAGACCAACTTCTTCCATTGCTCCATCTTGCAAAGATAACAAGACATTTTTTTGACCATACTTCTCAAGTGTATAGGTGTTCCTCCTACTATCATGAATAACCTTTGTATCATACTTCCATGGTCTTCCCAACAAAATATGATATACATCCATGGGCATTATGTCACATAATACCTCATCCTTATAGCTCCCAATCTAAAACTAAATTTTAAGTCCGTGCCTAATTTCTTCCATGATGTTCTCCAAAAGTGGCCTACAAATTTCGTATCTCTATCTGAAACAATACATTTAGGAAATTCATGCAACCTTACAACCTCTCTAAAGAATAAATTAGCAACATTGATTGTATCACTAGTCTTTATACAAGCTATGAAATGCGTTATATTTGAAAATATATCCACAACAACATAAATAGTATTGTTACCCTTTTGTGTTCGAAGCAACCCCAATACAAAATCCATACTTACAGAGTCCCATGGTCTACTTGGAATCAGAAATGGCTGATATAAACCTGCATTATGACTCCTTACTTTAGCATGCTGACATACTCTGCACCTTTCAACAAACCTTTTTACATCAACTTGTATACTTGGCCAAAAGTAAAAATAATTCAACAAAGTGAATGATTTATCTTTCCCAAAATGTCCTTACAATCCCCCTCTATGTTTTTCCTTTATCAAATTGTCTCTCATTAAGAATTTTGGTATGCAAAGCTTGCTATCCTTGAACACCAATCCTTCTTGAGTCATATAAATGAACCGTCAAGTTTTGTTATACTCACTATATTTTCACATGCTACATGTATACATCCTTAACATTTGTATCACCTTTGTACATGTCTTTTAGCTCATCAAACCCTAAAACATTAACTTGAAATTCATGTATCATTAAATTAATTCTACTTAATGCATCAACTACCTTGTTTGATGTACCACTCATATGCTTAATGAAAATTGTAAAATTTTGTAAACATTCTACCCATTTAGCATGCCTTTGATTCAACTTTTTGTTGATTTCTATTAAATTGCAAAGCATGACTATCAGTATACAAAACAAACTCTTTGGGTAGAAGACAATGCCTCCATTCCTTTAAGGCTTGTACAATGTCATAAAATTCTTTATCATAAGAGGGATATTTCTATTTTTCTTCATTCAATTTTTAATTGAAATAAGTAATCTGTCTTCCCTCTTAGCTTAAGACAAATCCAATAACAGTTCCACTTACATTTGTCTGACTTGATTTTTTTATTATTAAAATATGGTAAGGCTAAGACAAATTATTCTGTTACCTTTTGTTTCAACATTTTGAAATTTGAATGAGCTACTACAGTCCATTTGAATGTATGTTTTCTTTCTTTAATGGTCTCTGAAATAGGAGCATAAATGTTACTAAAGTTCTCAATAAACTTTCTATAAAATATTGCTAGACAATGGAAACTTCTCACCTCAAAGACATTCTTTGGAATGAGCCAATTAATGATTGCTTTAACTTTCTCTTGATCCATTTTTAAACCATCTTTATAAATCACAAAACCCAAGTATACCAATTCCTTCTTCATAAAACTGCATTTCTTCAAATTAGTCAATAATTTCTCTCTGTAAGGTATTTAAAACTGATGCGAGATGTCTCAAATTATCCTCATTTGTCTGACTATATATCAAGATATCATATGGATAGACTATAACAAACTTGTTCGTGAATTCCCTTAAAAACTCATTCATTAGTCTCATGAAAGTGTTAGGGGCATTAGTGAGACCAAAAGGCATCATTAACCATTCATACAATCCATGGTTTGTTTTGAAGGTCCTCTTACATTCATCCCCTTCTCTAATTCTAATATGATGGTATCCACTCTTTAAATCAACCTTGGAAAAATATTTGGCACCACTCAAACAATCTATCAAATCATTAATGCGTGGTAGTGGAAATATGTACATAATTCTAATTATGTTGACTGCCAGGGAACCAATACACATTCTCTATCCTCCATCTTTTTTTGGGTTGAGTACTATAAGAAAAACACATGGACTCAAACGCCCCTTGATGAGACCCTTATTAAGCGACTCTTGCACTTGTCTCTTCACTTCTTCATTCTCTTGTGGAGTCATTCTGTATGCTACTCTATTGGAAGACTTTCTCTTGGAATCAATTCTATATGCTAGCTAATACTTCTCATGGGAGTTAAGTTACTTGGAAAATCATCAGCAATGATATCAACAAATTCATCCAATATAACTTTGACTTCTTTAGGAAAATCATCTAAGCTTGTGCCAATAAGAATTACCTTGGGATTTTCAATCAAAGAAAAATGTACCTCTTCTTTCTTAACTTCTTGTAGTAGCTTCTTTCTTATCAAACCAGGTAGTAACTCCTTAACCAAAATTGATTCATGTGTTTATTCCTTCAGGGTGGACTGATTATATACATGAGGGAGAGACTGTTCACTTCATCTCCTGATGACTGTTCACATTACTTATTTATTTATTTACATTATGTTCACCCAATCCTGCTAATTAGGTGTCAACATTCCCCCCCTTAATCTGAAGGGATGTTGGTGAGTCCAAGCATCATTCTGAATCGTTCAAGCTTTTCTCTTCCAAGGGCTTTGGTGAAGATGTCTACAATTTGCTCATTAGTGGAACAATGACAAAGATGGATTGTTTTGGCCTCAACATGATGTCGAATCAGATGATATTTAGTATTGATGTGATTCGTTCGATCATGGAACTTTGGGTTCTTGGCCAAATTTATTGCAGAGGTATTGTCAATCATGAGTGGAGTTGATTGTACTTGTTTTACCTGCAAATCCTCAAGAATTTTCCCGAGCCACACAATTTCTTTTGTTGCTTCAGCTGTTGCCACGTATTCTGCTTCTGTTGTGGAATCTGTTGGAACTAATTGTTTGTGTGATCTCCACGAGACAGCTCCTGATCCAGGACTCATAGTATATCCTAAAGTAGATACCCCAGTTTCTTTGTCTCCATTGAAGTCTGAATCAGAGTATCCAATCAAGCTGAATTTGTCCCCCTGTGTATACTTGATTCCAAAGTCTTGAGTTCCCTTCAAGTACCTTAGAACTCTTTTTGCAGCAGACCAATGTCCCTCACAAGGCTTTTGCATAAGCCTAGAGAGGATTCCAACCGCAAACGAAATGTCTGGTCTGGTAGTAGTTAGGTAGTTGAGACTTCCTACAAGCTGTCTATACTTTGTTGCATCCTCAAATTCTTGTCCTTCAACAGATGTGAGCTTTAAGTTTTGTTCCATTGGAGTAGTAAGAGGATTGCATTCTATCATGCCAAAACTGTTCAACATATCTCCAATGTATTTCTTTTGAGAAATAAATATTGACTTCGGATGTTGGGTTACTTCGATGCCAAGATAGTAATGAACATAGCCCAAATCAGTCATTTCAAAACTTTTCCCCAATTCCTTCTTTATGGATGTAATGTAGCTTTCATTGTTCCCTGTAATCAAAAGATTATCTACATATACCACAAGATATACAATTGTTGTGCCAAATTTCTTGACAAATAAAGTTGCATCATCAAGATCATAATGTTTGAAATTGAGTTTCAGAAGATGCTTAGTTATTTTTTCATACCAGGCTCGCGGTGCTTATTTGAGGCCATACAAGGACTTCACCAGTTTTCATACTTTATGTTCATGTCCTTTCACAACAAATCCTTTAGGCTGGGACATAAAAACATTCTCTTTTAGATCTCCATTCAAGAAAGCAATTTTTACATCCATTTGATGATCTTTCCAACCATTCTGAGCTGCTAGGGCAAAGAGTGTCCGGATGGTAGCCCATTTTGCTGTGGGGGCAAAAGTCTCCTCATAATAAACCCCTTCCTTCTGTGCAAAACCTTTTTCCACAAGCCTAGCTTTGTGCTTGTCAAGTGAGCCATCAACTTTATACTTGTTCTTGTAGACCCACTTGCAACCAATTGGTTTGGTTCCTAATGGAGGATCAACCAGCTTCCAAGTGCCGTTCTTTATGAGGGCATCATACTCCTTTTGCATCGCTTCTTTCCATTCATCATGAGAAGCAACTTCTTTGAAGGAAGTTGGTTCAAAATCTGTAGACAAGTTCAATTCACAGTCATAAGAAACATCCATTTCAATAGGTGAATTAGAGTCATCCACATCACCTCCATTTTGCCGGTTTGAATTTCTAGTTCCCGTCTTTCCAACCTCTTCAGGATGAACACTTTCAAGTGTCTTTGTCAGCCACTTTGGGGGACCTTTCTCAGATGGTCCAGGCTGCTCTGTTGATTGAGTTGGGACTGAATCAAGATTGAGTCTCCTAATTCTGTCAATCACATCACTTAAGCATCATCTGTTGTTGGAGTTTCATGTGGAGGAGAGTGTTCCTCAGAAGAGGATTCCACATGTTGATCTAGTATGGAATCCCCCCTTCAAGATGTGGAATTTGATTGTCAAATTCTTGAAATGATTTTGCTTTTGTGAATCTATCCAAGCAATCAAGTTGCCGCTCAACAACATTGTCAGTTTTGGATGATTCAAGAAAAATTACATCTCTAGATACAACAAACTTTTTATTTACTTCATCATAGAGATGGTATGCTTTGGAGGTGTTTGAATAGCCCAGGAAGATACACTTACAACTTCTAGCACCAAGTTTGCTTCTATGTACCTTTGGTATCAAGGCATAACAGGTGGAACCAAAGACCCTGAGATGCTTTACCAAAGGAACATGTCCATACCACATTTCATATGGAGTCTTGTTTCTAATAGCATTAGATGGACATCTATTCTTTATATATGCAGCACATAGAACAGCATCAGCCCAAAACATTATTTTTACATTTTTGAAGAAGAGCATGGAACGTACCATATTTAAGATTGTCCTATTCATTCTTTCAGCTACACCATTCTGTTGGGGATTATAAGGTATAGTCGTTTGATGTTTGATCTCATGTTGGCGAAGATAGTTTTCAAATTCATTTGATGTGTATTCTTTTCCATTATTATTGCGAATAGACCCAATATGAGATTGTGCATCATTTTCAATCCATTTATGAAAGTTCTTGAATGTTTGAAAAGCATCAGATTCGTTCTTCAATAAATAAACCCAACACATTCTGGTGTAGTCATCAATAAATGTCATCATATATTTATTTCCATTTGCAGAAGGAACAAACATTGGACCACATAAATCTGAATGAATGAGTTCAATTTTTCTATGTGCTCTTGAATGTGAATCATGAAAAGACTGTTTGCTATGCTTTCCTTGAATGCAAGCATCACATTGCTTAAGTTTCCTAGGAATTGTAGGCAAACCAGCAACACCATTTTTCTTCAACAAGCGGAGGTTGTCATAGTTCAAATGTCCAAATCTAGAATGCCAGAATAAACTTGATGGAAGTGTACCTTCTTCATGATGAGAATTATATGAGAAATGTTGTGCATGAGCAGAGGTTCCTTGCAGCTTGAGAAGCCTTTCTTCTTCTATTCCCCTCATGACAAGTGAGTGGTCAGATGCTTTTCCTACCTCAAGTTTGCCATCAAACATATGAATGGAGTGAACTTGCTGGTGGAAGTGGACCAAGGACATAATGTTTCTCTTGAGCTATGGGAGATATAGAACATGATGCAGAAGAAAGTCTGGAAGACCAAGTAGTTTAATCCTGATTGTGCCAAGCCTTGATGGATTGATTTTTGATTGGTCTGCAAAGTATACTGCTCCATCAACATTGTTAGTAAATTCTTCAAAAAAATCTTTTCTATGAGTCATGTGGCAAGTTGCTCTTGAATGAAGCAACCAATCATTTTTCCAAGAAGCAAGTGAAGCATTAAATAAATCTTCATTTACTCTAATGTTACATTGTGCCACAACATAGTGAGCGGATTTAGGTGCTTTACCTTTGTCTATATCATCAGTTTTACCTTTCTATTGGTTTCTTTGCTACTCAATTTTGTCCCATGGTAGCTTGCATGTAGAGGCATCATGTGATCCATTTCTTTTGCAGCGTATGTAGTGAAAATCTACCTTTTCTCCTTGAGAGTGTCTGCCCCACCTACCTCTGAAATATCTTCCTCTTCCTCTTCGACCACCTCTTCCTCTTGAAGAATCTTGAGTAGGATGCTTTTCTTTATGAGCAAGGCACATAACCTCTTCAGAAGATTTAGGGGCTGTCTTCTTTCGAAAAGCTTTCTCTCTTTCATCAAACTTTTTCACAAGAGATTCAAAGGTGATATCTTTGAGATTTCCATTTGCTTGCAATGACTCAAGATAATTGGAGTAAGTAGGATAAAGTACCTTGAGAAAAGCGATAAGAGGAATATCCAATTCAACCTTAGTGGATTTGATATCATGCATTATAGACTTGACTTTAGATGCAAGAGCAAGAGGATAATTATTTTGCAATTCAAGAGTGAAGAGTTTAATCATGAGTTGAACAACTTCAAGTGCAGAATGTGAGTCATAGAGTTCTTTTAGCTTTTGTAAGGCTTCAAAGGGAGTTGAAAATGACAAAATATGGTGACTCACCTCTTCATTTATAGATGCTATGATTAATGCATAAGCTTTGCTGTTCTTTTTTCCCAAATGATGAGCTCTTTGTCTGAGGTAGGCTGTTCTGGTTCATTATCCCCATCTCCGACACACACTCCTTTCCACAACTCATTGAAAATGAGGGTGTGTTTTATCATTCGGAACCACTTAGGATAGTTCTCCTTACCAGTGAGAAGTATTCCCACAATAGATATGATTGAATGCATACTGTAAAAAATATACTTTTGCTGATAGAAAAATACTTCTGCCAATATACAGTAAAATTGTACTTCTGGTGGTAATTACAATTCAAAGAAATATAGACTTGACAAAAGATTCAACTGGATAACACTCTGAACATCGTAAATGCATTAAACAACACTCCTTGTCAAAAGTCTCTTACAATTGCAAACTCAGAAATCCCTTGCAATGTGTCTCATCAATTGAAAACCTTAAATGCACTGAAGAGTGAGAATATATTTTTTCTGGCCATATGGATGTGTATAAGATTCTGAAATGTTGTCTTTTCCTGAAAAAATATCTTTCTCGATTTCTTTCTAAAATCACCAAATTCATTATTTTTATAAAAGTCTAAGAATAAACTCATGCTCAATGTCAACCATGTTGTATATTCAGATAATTGAAATAGTTATTGAAATCTAAAAAGTATTAACTTCATTAAAATTGTCAAAGCACTGAAAAACTTAATGTGTACCACTTCACCGTAGGAAGATTCATACCCTGCATCTCCACCATTACAAAGCTTTACCAACGTAGCGTCTGTCCTGCATGGAGGCACCAAAGGTTCATTCGATGGAGACAACAATGTACAACATTGACATGAATGTCGCCAACTGAAATTAAGATGTTGACAAGACAAACAATTCCAGTCGCTAGTTAGCGATTCATCTTCCCAAAGAGAGAACCGACCAAACAGTTGCTTGATGGATGCGCGGATAGCTTAGGTTTTTGACTGCTAAACTCGCTAAACAGAGGCCTTTAGCATTTAACAACAGCGTCAACTTACAACATTTAACAACATCGTTAACTTACATTTGTAGCTGAGACAGGCCAGTGCTAATGTAATACCACAGACTTCAGGCAAATGCATAACATAATGAAATTGTTTAAGCTCCATCCATTGGTAATTGTAAACATTTCGGACCATCACAGTTTCGAGTTGATGTATGATGCCTCTACGCACACTCTAGACCGCGCCTTCCTCAAACTAGAGGAGCAACGTATGGATGTTTATGAGCAGCTAGAATAATGGTGAATAGTAGGTGGAGCAATGTATATATGGAAAAGTGAATTTGGTCAGATGGGCAAGTGTGAATTCTGCCAAATAGGCAGAAACTAACATCAGGAGTGACACAAAACCTAATTTTGGGAGCTCGCTCCAATACCAATGTTAGACCAGGTAGTAACTCCTCAACCAAAATTGATTCGTGTGTTTATTCCTTTAGGGTGGCCTTATTATATACATGAGGGAGAGACTGTTCACTTCATCTCCCGATGATTGTTCACATTACTTATTTATTTATTTACATTATGTTCACCCAATCCTGATGATTAGGTTTCAACATTTCCACTCATTAATAGCACACTAAGACCAACTTCTTCCTTTGCTCCATCTTGCAAAGATAACAAGACATGTTTTTGACCATACTTCTCTAGTGTAGAGTTGTTCCTCCTACTATCATGAATAACCTTTGTATCATACTTCCATGGTCTTCCCAACAAAATATGACATACATCTATGGGCATTATGTCACATAATACGTCATCCTTATAGCTGCCAATCTAAAACTCCACCTTACATTATTAACTCATCAAAATTAGATGTCCTATTTTTAGCCATAACACTTAATATAGAGTAGGGTGTGTTATTCTTTTCAAATATAATTTTTCTATCATCTCAATAGAAACCAAATTATGAGTAGTACCACTATCAATCATAACTTTTCAACACTTACCCTTTGACTTGCATAAAGATTGAAATAACATTTTCCTCTAGGATGGCTCCTTAGCTTCCTTCTCTGATTTGATTAAAATTCTCATGCCAATTATCACTATTTTTCTTTAGGGGTTCCTTTAGTTGCTACTAAATTTACACTTTGTTCTCTTAATTATATCACATGTGCACTTCTTTGATTTGTTGGATTATTTTCTAGACATTCCCATGACATATGTCCCAATTTTCCACATCTGTAACATTTGGGTTGATAATCTCTACCTTTGTCTCTAACTCTTCAGAAATATATTCTCCCTTGAGATTTGTTGTGTGTGGAGCATGATTGTTCAAAGGTCTTTGTTTCAGCCGGATGTATACCCCAGGAAGTTTTGTACACCCCTCCACTCGTGGGGGACTTGTCCCCCCGCGGGGGGCTCTGGGCAGCGCCCCGAAGCTAAAAACAGTGTAAATTTGCCTTGTAAAGTATAGTAATTTCTAGTCAATCTGGGTTGTTCATTAGGCGGATGATTCTGACGGTAAGAACTTATGTTTAGTTAGGGTTTTTTTTCCCTAGAAGGCAACCCCTCTCTTTGTAATGAGGGCATTGTATTTTGAGGCTGTGAGATAGGTGTGTATTCTCGTGTGAGCGAGAAACAGAGAGAGTGGTGAGACTGTGAGAGAATAAGAGGATATTACAGCGGATTTTCTGTAGGTTGTGTCTCTTCATTTTGCTAGATAATAGAAAGGAAGGACTGGCTGTTCGAGGTGGACGTAGCCCAAACTGGGTGAACCACGTATATCTATGTCTCTCTTGTTTTGTGCGTTTTCTGTGTTTATATTTCTGCAATATTTTATGTGTTCCATTGCTTTGTAATATATAATATTCTAACAAGATTCACCTGTCCTGGTGACAAACTACTTAAAATCAAACCTTCCTCTCTTGAGGACTGAAGTCTTCCTCTGCCACTTTGATGTCCTTTTCCTCTTGCATGACTTCTTCCTCTGCTCTCTTCACTTTTTTTTCTAGCTATACTATCTTATGCTTTCAAAGTAGCTTAATATGCATCTTCAATTGTCCTCGATAATAAAATACTAAATTCATATTGAATTCATATATTAAACCATTGATTTACCTAGCCAATATTTCAATGTCCTCTTCAACATGACCAACTCTAATGTTTAATTTGTAAAATTATTTAGTGTATTCCCTTACTGACATATATTTTTGTCTAATATTATGCAATTTCTTGAAAATATTTAACTGGTAATATTTAGGTATGGACTTACCTTTGAATTTAGCTACCATTTTGTCCCAACTCTTGATCTTAGACTTACCTCTCCTCTTTCTATTTTTCTGCACTTCATCCCACCATAGGGTTGCATGAACTTTCAATATTGCCACTACATACTTTACTTTTTTTCTTTATCTACATCTTCATATTTGAAATATTTGTCCATGGGATTGATATAATCCATTAATTCATCAACATTTAAATTACATTCATTTACATGCACTTCCATATTTGTTCACTCATCTTAGCCATCATCTTTAGTATTTCCCCCTTCGTTAAGTCTTCACCTTCTTCCTCACTAGAAGATTATTCTTCTGCCTGACTGACATTTCCCATGTCAATTCCTCTTTTCTAGGTAGTCTCCATTGCCTCTAACCTTGTCTGAAGGCACCTCATCTCTTCTCATAGGGATGCATTCACTACAAGCCTTCCTTAACCTGCTCCTTGAGATACTCCTCCATGCCTTTTTGCCATATCTGAGCACTCCTTGCTATGATACCAAATTGATGCCTTTAATTTTTTTCAACTATTTTTTCCCTTAATTATGGATAAATGCTCTTCGAAGTCCTCCTCTTGAAGATATGAATCTCTCACAGTAAATTCAGAACTTAACATGGAAGTAGTGGTGGTCAGTGTCGAAAGTTTAGCACTAATTGCACTTTGTTTATATCTCAACCCCATAATTTAATGGTGTAAACCACAAATTTTTGCACAATTTGAAATCAGGGATCTAGATGGATTTATTCTTATTCACAATATGGAGATCCAAATATATTTATAGTCACAATACGACCAAAGATCCAAATGATATGCTAATCCATAAATATTTTCGATCTGGATACTTCCTTCAATGTAACTAATGCTTCCATCTGGGTTTTTGGAATCCAGCTTAAACATGAAGTCATATTATTGGTTACAACCTGGATAACTAGAGTTTAGATTTAGATGTTGGGTAATAATCTGGATGGACAACCATCCGTGACAAACACTTTCATGTTTCCTTCAACTAATGAATGAAAAGGAGAAGGTCCATATTTGTTAAAAGATTATGTAATAATAAATTTGGACCCATTCCAATCTAAATCCCTCATATTACACTATAATTGGATGGTGTTCTATCAACTCTGAAACTCAAACTAGAGTTTGTTTCCCAACTATTCAACTTACAATTTCTATCCTTCCTATAACCATTGACAACAAAAAAAATTTGGGCTACACTCGCCACAATATAAAATTATAACCATATAGAGAATAAACACGTTATTGTATTGATTCAAATTGAAGTGGAATATCACAAGTTTATAGTCTTAGTAATTCTTTCTCAATTTGGATTTGACCTCTTCACTTTTATTCTTATGCACACCTCTCCTCTCTAGTCTCTCTAATTTTGTTTCAATTAAAAAATATTCTTACATAGATATTTCATACCCAATTCAACAAATTCAATTTGTTTTGTTATATTATCTAATAAATTCCTAATTTTTCTAAGTCTATTCCTTTTCATAACAACTAAATGAAACTCATATTATCCTCTTTAACAATATAGATTCTTTCTACATTTACAACTAGGAAAATATAACAATTTAATAAAAATAAGTAAACCAACTTCCTTTAGTAAATGGAATGACCTAAGTGTCATGACCCAAATCAATTAAATTAATAAAAGAAATAAAGACATAAGGCAAGACAAACAAGACATAGGGAAAGAAAAAAAAAGATAAGGATAATTATGACAAGTAGAGTCTTGGGATTGAGTCATTGTGATGGAAATACTATATATAAGAAAGAGGGAAATAAGAAGAGGGCATCTCTCGAAGTGGCGGAAAAATACTTGTAAATATGAAAATAATAGATTAAGGCTTGGGGGTGGCCAGTGGCATCTGAGCCTATGGTTGGGAGGAGAGTTATTCCCATACCATCGCCGCGAAGCTATTGAAGTAGCAAGAAGGAGCAAAAATAATGTATGCATCTTAGTATTTTTTTTCTTAGGCATTACATGTGGTATCATAGCCATATTATTGATGATGTGATGGTTTGGGAACATCTCAATCTATTATTTATAGTGTTTCTTATGCCTTAGTTATGATGACGAGTTTAGAAGGAAGGAGGAAAAATACTCGTAAATATGACAATAATAGCTTGAGATGTTCACATCATCAATAGTTTGGCCCCCATGTGTTCATTAAATAAATTGGTTATTCTTTTAGTGAATTTCATCATTTTCTTCTAGAAAATTAATCCACATCATGAGTAGGAAAAATCATAAATTTGTATGTCATCACATCTCCTCACAAAAGGCATCATCAATAAGTTGGCTTTGATGAGTTCTTTAAATAAATTAGCTCCTTTTAGTCAAATTTGTCATTTTATTCTAGAAAATAAATCCACAACATGAGTAGTAGGAAAAATCATAAATTTCTATGTCATCACGAAAGACATTTTTATTACTATCACTACCATCTGCATAGATTTTAGATAGCAGTTTAATTCAAATTAGGACAACTCTTCCCCTCTACCAAAAGGCTATTTCCTCGGAGCAAGTTGAGTCAATAGAATTTTGACCCTTCCCTAGTAGCATCCAATACATTGAATTAATGTGTATAATGTGTACCTTAAATAAAATATTTCAATGGCTATTGAGTACAAATATTCCAATCTTAACTACCCCCCCCACCCCCCACCCCCCCCCCCCCCCCCCCCCCCCCCCCCCTCCTCTCTCTCTCTCTCACACACACATATAATATAAAGAGAGAGAGATTGAAAACTAAAGGTGGAAAAACTTCATTCCAATACAAGCGATATTATTTTATTCAAGGAATTCCTTACTTTATCCAGGGAGCTTGGACAAAGAGGATATAATAGAGATTGGACAATTATGTCTCAATGTAAATTAGAACACTGTAAGACTACACAACCAAACATGAACGGATTCCATAATTTACATATCTATAATTCTTTGGTAGATACAGACTATAAATAAAGAAAAGATGAATAATATAAATTAGAACTAGGGAAATATGTGGGCACTCTTTGCCTATATTCTTGCAAGTATTGTTGAAACTAGCTTATCACTCCAAGTAATGATCATGTCCTTTACTCAAAATTCATCAAGATGTTAAAGATTTACTCAAAAGTCATCAATATGTTAAATATTATCATGAAAAACAATATCAGATTTCTTATTTTGTCAAATAAGAATTTGAATGAATGTAAATTTCAAGTAGTCAATGAACATTTGATTGAACTCTAGAATTTACATCATTTTAGAATTTTAACATTGAAAACAAATTTATGATTTAGCTAGCCAAATTTCTCATGGTTGTAGACAAAAGCTCAAATTTACAAAATGTACTAAAATAGTATTCATTTGAAGTTTGCAATCAAGAATCATTTGCTGCAAATGATGTTTTCATAATTTATTTGCGTGACCTTTTCCAAGGACCTTGGTGATAGATGATATCCCTATCTTTTTGAAAAATGTCTACAGATGGCATTCTTTTCTTAGTGACAGATGTTTGCCTTGGTGGCATTTGACATTCCTATCTTAGTGGCTAGTGTCTGCCTTGGTGGGAGATGATGTTCATGACTTGGTGACATATGTATTCATTGGTGGGAGATGTTATCTCTATCTTGTTAACAGATTCCCGCAGATGATGTTCATGTCTCGGTGATAGATTTTTGCCTTGGTGGAAGATGATATTTTTGTCTTGGTGATAGATGCTTGCCTTGGTGGTAGATGATATTCTTATCCTGGTGATAGATGCCTGCCTTGGTGGCAGATGATATCCTTGTCTTGTTGACAAATTCTTGTAAATGATGTTCTTGTCTTGGTGACAGATGTCTGCCTTGGTGGTGAATGATATTCCTCTCTTGGTGACATATGCCTAGCTTGGTGGTAGATGATATTCCTATCTTGGTGACAAATGCCTAGCTTGGTGGCAGATGATATCCTTGTCTTGTTGATAGTGTTGGCATTATGACACAGGTTTGGCTCTATGACGTAGGTGTTGTCCTTGACGACAACTCACTTAAATGACAGATCACAGTTCAAGCTCTCAGAATAAAAGAAAATGAGGTATACGCAAGTTCCTCTTAACAAAGTCGAGTATACACGTGGGATTACCGATCAAAAGGCGCATATACGTATGCACGCACTTTCATGCAAAGAAAAGCGCGTACATGTGGGAAAACTTATGTTTGGTCCATGATATTTAGTCCGATATATTTGAACCTATGGTTTTGGTCCTTGGTATTGCATCCAAAGTGTTGAACCCAGGTATTGGGTCCCTAGTATTGGTTCTTAATGGTTTTGGACCATGGTTTGAGTAAGGCCTAAGACTATAAAAAGGGAAGGAGATCTTTTGGCAAGGGTATTGACTCAAGCGTTGAATATCTTAAGAGGAGCAATATCTAGAATACTGGTGATTGTTTTGTGATGCATAGCTGGATCTGAATCAAGGAGGAACTTGAGCATTACAAGATGGATAAGTTCTATTGATGGGTCGAGATCTTAAGGCTTGAATAGTAGTATCATTGTGTGATTTTTGATCTGTTATAATTGGCGCATGATTAGATCTATAAATCTGATAATCTGGGTATAACTGATGTCTGATTAAGTGAAAAGGGTAAATTATCTTTTATAGATCTGTACATAGGTTCGGCACATCATAGGCGCGTATACACGTGGGTTCAGCAAGTGAAGACAACATATACGCTGGTTGGTCTTAATACAACTACATATGTACGCAGGGTTATGCATATTGAAGTAGCGTACATCTCATGAAATATGTTTTAGCTACTTCTGTTTATTGCTACAATGTTCTGGGTTTAGAATTGGTGTCTGGTTACTGTTGCTGTTTTCTGGTTACAACATTCTGAGAAGTGATTGGTTGATTCAGTATTGGTTTGTACAAAGGAGATTGGTTGATGCAAATATACTTGTTTGATGTTATTCATGGATCGAGTCTAAAAATTTATGAAACATGGTCCCTGGAAGAAAAGAGAAGGTTGTAGCCTTTTGTAGGTCAGCGCCTACATACTAGTACCTCAACTAGTACAAGAACTAAGGGGGTTGTAGCTCCCTTCCAGGAGAAGCTGGAGAACGAGAAAAGGTTGTAGCTTTCTGTAGGTAGCAGCTTGCGTACTGTTATAATACTGCACCAATACATAATCGTTGTAAAAAGAAGTTTCTAATTAAAATAAGATAGAGACAAATTGCAGCAGGTGGTTTTCACTCACATTGGGTTTCCACCTTACATATTGGTGTCCATGTGTGTTGCTTATATGTGATGATTTTTTCTTCTTTACTACTCCTGTTTACTGTTCATATGGTTAATAATGTTCTGATGCACTCATTAAGAAGCAACTAACTGACTTATCAGTTTACTGGATATATGCTTGTTGCATTACACACAGTTGCGTATATACGCGGTTTTCCTTAACTGAAGTAGCGTATATGAATCTAAATACGGAAATGAAAAGGTTATATTGATTTGATAATACTGATTCACCCCCCCTCTTAGTATTATTTCCAACAATTGGTATCAGAGCAGGTTCTTCTGAAGAAGCTTGATCGCTTGAAGGAAGATCTATCATCATGAGCAACTACGAAAAGGAGGCATCGATCAAGCCACCAATTTTTGATGGGAGAAACTTCGTCTATTGGAAGGTAAGAATCACAACCTATCTTCAATCTCTTGGTACAGAAGTCTGGGATATTGTGGAAACAGGATACACATTTCCATCAACAACTCCTACAGATACGGCTGGTAAGAAGCAGTATCAAACAAGTGCAAAGGCCATCAATACTCTATTAGGGAGTCTATCTCAATCAAAATTCGTCAAGGTTATGCAACTCAAAACTACAAAAGAAATATGGGATAAGATCATTCTGAGCTATGAAGGAGATGATCAGGTAAAACGAGCAAAAATACAAACTCTCAGAATTCAATATGAAAATCTCAGAATGTACAATGATGAAAGTGTGGCTAACTATTTCCTACGTATAGATGAGATTGTTAATTGTATGAAAAACTTGGGTGAAGAAATAAAAGAAGTTGTTTTTGTTGAAAAGGTTCTAAGATATTTGTCTTCTAAGTTTGATTCAAAAGTTTCTGCCATAGAAGAAAAGCAAAATCTACAGAGCATTACCATGTCACAGTTGCACGGAATCCTAACTGCTTACGAAATGAGAAAAGGGGGACCATCAGATAGGAGAGAAGCCACATTCCAAGACTCAGGAAAAGGAGATTACAATGAGTCAAGACATATGTTAGAAGAAGAGGAAGAATCAAACTTTGTCAAGAACCTTCAACGGGGAACTGGAAGATTCAGAGGTAAGCTGCCTTTCAAATGCTTTTCTTGTGGAAGAGTCAGTCACTATGCTGCCAAGTGTCCTCATAAAGATAAACTTGAAAAAGGTAAGGAACCAGTTAGATGGAACAAAAAACAAAATGTAAGTAAGAAGAGCTATTATACACATGAAGACAGTGATGGATTTTCAAATAGTGATGAAGATGAGCAATGTAATGATTATAGACTTTTGATGGCCTTTGAAGATGATGATTTCTTGGATGCTATAGATGAAGAAGGTCTTTACGAAGAAATTTCTAAACTTAAAATTTGTTTGGAGGAAAAGAATATGATTATAGATACTCTGACATTCCAACTTGCTCAAAGAGAAAAACACAATGAAACGTTAGAATGTGAATTGTGGGACTTAGGAAAGATATTGAGAATCAAAAGCTCTTAATCTTATATTTTCTAAAGGATCTGAAACTTTAGATGAGATTATCTAAGTGTAGCGTTCTCCTCTAATCAAGACAGGTCTTGGATATACTGAAGAAGCGTCTCAAGCATAGAAGCAAGCACAGAAGCCAACCACCTCCAAAATTTATCTTGATGCAGCAAGGAGAAGTGAACAGTTTGACAATCAACAGCAAAAGCATAATGCAGATCACCAGGTAAATTAGTGACAATTTGCTTCAAGAATGAACAAAGATTACCAAGTAAATCGGGGGCAATCTACTTCAAGGATGAACAAAAGCTTCAACTAACCATAGGTAAATCATTCTCAATTTGCCTCAAGAATGGATGTCAATGGAAACTACAATCATTTGGTTGGTATGTTTTATAATTGCAGGAATTTCTTCAATGGCCAATGTTTCTCTTGTCATAACTTTGGTCACAAAGCTACTCAATGTGTTGCCTACAAGACCATCATGACTAGAGAAGCTCAAAAACAAAGGAGTATGACTGGGATCATGAAAAGGACCTACAATAAATTTTCTACTCTTGAGAATGAAATAGAATGTTCTATTTGTGACAACTTCGGTCATGAAGATTCTGAATGCAGGAGTAGGTTTTGGCAAACAACTTAGAAGGAGCAAGTTTCATTGAGTCCCAAAACATGGAGAAAGAAAGAATCGCAACCCGAAAGATGTGGGATAGCTTTATATGCGGAAGGATAGGAAAATCAGTGGTACATCGACAGTGGATGTTCGAAACATATGATAGGCGATAAAGAAAAACTTTAGTCATATAGTGCCTTAGAAAAGGAAAGGAAGGTCTCTTTTGGAAATGACACCCCTGCTCTCATAAAAGGTAAAGGTTCTGTTCTTTTGAAAGAAAAGGTCAAAGCTGGAAATGTTATGTATGTTGATGGCTTAAAGCATAATCTATTAAGTGTCAGTCAAATGTGTGAGAAAGGAAATGAAGTAATATTTCGATCAAATGGATGCATTGTTCATGAGCTTGATACATGAGAAACAGTGATCAAAGGCATAAGAACTCCAAATAATTTATACATACTCAAGGGAGGACAACAACAATGCTATCTAAGCAAGAATGATGAACATTGGCTATGGCATAGAAGATTGGGGCATCTAAGCTTCTCTCAGATAAGGAAAGCATGCAAATATCAGGCGGTTCGTGATCTCCCTAACATCAGAATTCCAGAAAATACAATATGCAAATCATTTTAGTTTGGTAAGAAAACAAGAACTAATTTCCTTGAGAAGGAAGGATCAGCCAGCAGGCCTCTTGAACTTGTCCGTACTGATGTATGTGGTCCATCTAGGAAAAGGTCACCTCGAGGAGAAGAATACTTTATATTGTTCATTGACGACTTTTCCAGGATGTGTTGGATAGGACTTATGAAGCATAAAGACAAAGATTTCAATAAGTTCAAAGCATTCAAAGCCTTGGTTAAAAACGAATCAGATCGCAAAATCAAATGCCTCAGGTCTGATTGAGGAGGGGAATTTACCTTGGACGAATTTTTTGATTTTTGTGAAGAATGGAATAAGAAGGGAATTCTCTACTGCAAGGACTCCTCAACAAAATGGAGTAGTGGAAAGGATGAATAGAACAGTTCAACAAATGGCTCGTCCCATGCTTGATGAGTCTGGAACTCCTGCAACCTTCTGGGGTGAAGCCACATTTGCTGCAGTTACTATTCTCAACAAGACAAATGTCCGGGTAAACAATACTTAGACTCCTCATGAACTTTGTTATGGTAAGGCTCCCATGGTAAAATACTTCAAAATTTTTGGAAGCAAATCCTACATCAAAAATACTGATGAAAACATTGGCAAGTTCGAACCTAGAGTAGATGAACGCATTCTCCTTGGTTACTCTCCCCACAGTAAAGCATATAAGTGTTACAATAAAAGACTTGGAAAAATTGTTGAAAGTATTGATGTAGTGGTTGATGAAGAAGGAAACACTCCTAGGCAAGTAAAATATAAAGATTTCAAAGATGATGAGGACTATCCTTCAACATCAAATCAGATTCATGATGAAGAAGAAACCCATGAGGCACCAGAAGAACAGATAAGGATAGAAGAAAATACTCCATCTAGGTACGTTCAGAAGAATCATCCAGAAACTCAAATTTTGGGGCAGAAAGAGGCAGGTGTACAAACAAGAAGAACCATTTCAGAAGCTTCAATCTATCTATCATTGCTCTCCTCCACTGAACCACACAATGTAAGAGGGGCATGCAAAGATGAATGCTGGGTCAAGGCCAAGGAGGAAGAACTTGAACAGATTGAAAAGAATAACACTTGGGAGTTGGTTCCTAGACCAAAAGATAAGAATGTCATAGGGACAAAATGGATATTCAAAAACAAGTTGAATGAAAATGGAGATGTTATTAGAAACAAGGCTAGACTTGTTTGTAAAGGTTATGCTCAACAAGAAGGCATTAGACTTTGAAGAAACTTTTGCACCAGTTGCCAGACTTGAGGCCATAAGAATGTTCCTTGCTCTTTCTAGCTTTCAGAAGTTCAAAGTATTTCAAATGGATGTGAAATCTGCCTTTCTGAATGGAGACTTAGATGAAGAAGTGTATATTGAGCAACCAGATGGGTTTATTCTTGGAAATGATCCAAAACTTGTGTGTAGACTCAAAAAGGCTCTTTATGGCCTTAAACAGGTTCCAAGGGCTTGGTATTATTGTTTGGATAAGTACCTTCATCAACAAGGTTTTGCAAAAGGATCAACAGACAACAATCTATATATAAAAATTGACAATGATAAGTTGTTAATACTTGTTGCGTATGTTGATGATATCATCTTTGGAAGCAATGAAGAAGACATGAGTCAAAACTTTGCTTTAGTGATGCAAAAAGAATTTGAAATGTCCCTGCTTGGTGAACTCACATATTTTCTTGGTTTACAAGTTCAACAAAACAAAGACGGTATTTTTATATCACAAACC
The DNA here is from genome assembly GCA_000404065.3 of Pinus taeda. Taxonomy (NCBI): domain Eukaryota; kingdom Viridiplantae; phylum Streptophyta; class Pinopsida; order Pinales; family Pinaceae; genus Pinus; species Pinus taeda. The sequence continues at coordinate 26,888 of APFE030855366.1, read as the reverse complement.
AAGTATCTCAAGCAGATCTTGAAGAAATATGGGATGGAGGATTCAAAACCAGTAAATACCCCTATGGTAACAGGATGCAGCCTTAGCGCAAACGATGAATCAACAGAAGTACATCAACCAACCTATAGATCCATGATTGGTAGTTTTCTCTATCTAAAAGGTACTCGACCAAACATTATGCATGCAGTGGGAATAGTTGGAAGGTTTCAGGCAAACCCAAAGGAAGCTCATCTTCAAGCAGTTAAGAAAATTTTCAAGTATCTTCAAGGAACTCAAAACTATGGCTTATGGTATCTTAGAGGTACAGATCTCACACTTCATGCATATATAGATGCAGATTGGGTAGGAAGCGTGGATGACAGAAAAGCACTAGTGGTGGTGCATTATTTATGGGTTCTAGATTAGTATCTTGTTTTAGCAAGAAACAAAGTTCAGTTGCATTATCTATAGCTGAAGTAGAATATGTGGCTACTGCATCTTGTTGCACACAACTCCTTTGGATGATGCAAACATTGCAAGACCTTCAAATCACTTGTACTCCACCTATCTCAATTTTTTGTGATAATACAAGTGCAATCGGTATTTCAAAGAATCCTGTCATGCATTCAAAGACTAAGAACATACCTATCAAGTATCATTTTCTCCGGGAACAAGTGCTTGAACAAAAGGTCAAATTGGAGTATGTTCCATCTAAGGAACAAGTTGCTGATATACTCACCAAACCACTGCCCAGGGAGACATTTGAATACCTCAGACATAAGCTGGGGGTAGTTGATGCATCATCTTGATGTTGAATCTTGTCTGTTTCAAGAAAAGTGGTTGTATGTGAGTTTCATGAGGAGGATCCTCGTACATACGCTGGTTTATGAAGATACAGTTGCGTATATGTTGGTTTAAAGAAAAACAGTGGGCCAAGCTCAGGATGAAAAGAGTCTGATATGGTCTGACAGAGACCATCTGGCATATGTTCAGGGGTAGCATATATTCTTCTAATAATGCATTGTTGGCATTATCTTAGAATATCTTGGTTCAAATTCACAGTTGTTTTGATTTTAGGTGGAGCAGGTGCAGAGGGAGAATATGGTTGCTGGTATGAATGATGATTAATAGATGGTACTGATGATAGTTGTTGATAACTATCATAGTCTTGCTGTATATATTTCATCTCTATGACATGTATTTATTTTCTTATCAAGTTCATATAATGGCCTATCTTGGTTTCCCCACTATGCCTGGGATGGATGATGTAATGTTCTTGTTTTATCTTGTATAAACTTTTGGTGTATCCCCACTTGGTTGGGTAAATGATTCAATCCCCACTTGGATTGGGAGATGAATGTATGTATGAGTCTTTGGTGGTAGGAAGGTCATTTATAATGTATAAAGTCATGTATCTTCTTGTAGAACATATTCTTGCAAACCTTTCCTACAGTCAGGGGGAGCTTGGACAACACAGCAGAGTAGAGAATTCAGCATGTACTCAGGGGGAGCATAACCCTTTGCGCTTGATGTCAAAGGGGGAGAATGAATTTGAGTGACTTGGGGTTGCCATCAAGTCCAAAGGGGGAGATTGTTGGCATTATGACACAGGTTTGGCTCTATGACGTAGGGTGTTGTCCTTGATGGCAACTCACTCAAATGGCAGATCACAGTTTAGGCTCTCAGAATAAAAGGAAATGAGGTATACTCAGGTTCCTCTTAACAAAGTCGCATATACATGCGGGATTACTGATCAAAAGGTGCGTATATGTATGCATGCACTTTCATGCAAAGAAAAGCGCGTACATGTGGGAAAACTTATGTTTGGTCCATGGTATTTAGTCCGATATATTTGAACCTATGGTTTTGGTCCTTGGTATTGCATCCAAAGTGTTGAACCCAGGTATTGGGTCCCTAGTATTGGTTCTCAATGGTTTTGAACCATGGTTTAAGTAAGGCCTAAGACTATAAAAAGGTAAAGAGATCTTTTGGCAAGGGTATTGACTCAAGCATTGAATACCTTAAGAGGAGCAAGATCTGGAATACTGGTGATTGGTTTGTGATTCATAGCTGGATCTAAATCAAGGAGGAACCTGAGCATTACAAGATGGATAAGTTCTATTGATGGGTCGAGATCTTAAGGCTTGAATAGTAGTATCATTGTGTGATTTTTGATCTGTTATAATTGGCGCATGATTAGATCTATAAATCTGATAATTTGGGTATAACTGATGTCTGATTAAGTGAAAAGGGTAAATTATCTTTTATAGATTTGTATGCAGGTTCGTCACATCAGAGGCACATATACATGCGGGTTCAGCAAGTGAAGACAACATATACGCTGGTTGGTCTTAGTACAGTTGCGTATGTATGCAGGGTTCTGCGTATTGAAGTAGCATACATCTCATGAAATATGTTTTAGCTACTTCTGTTTATTGCTACAGTGTTCTGGGTTCAGAATTGGTGTCTGGTTACTGTTACTGTTTTCTGGTTACAACATTCTGAGAAGTGATTGGTTGATTCAGTATTGGTTTGTACAAAGGAGATTGGTTGATGTAAATATACTTGTTTGATGTTATTCATGGATCCAGTCTAAAAATTTATGAAACGTGGTCCCTGGAAGAAAAGAGAAGGTTGTAGCCTTTTGTAGGTCAGCACCTACGTACTAGTACCTCAGCTAGTACAAGAGCTAAGGGGGTTGTAGCTCCCTTCCAGGAGAAGCTGGAGAATGAGAGAAGGTTGTAGCCTTCTACAGGAAGCAGCCTTCGTACTGGTATAAGACTGCACCAGTACAGAATCATTGTAAAAAGAAGTTTCTAATTAAAAGAAGATAGAGACTAATTGCAGCAGGTGGTTTTCACCCACATTGGGTTTCCACCTTACATCTTGGTGTCCATGTGTGTTGCTTATGTGTGATGACTTGTTCTGATTTACTACTCCTATTTACTGTTCATATGGTTAATAATGTTCTGATGCACTCATTAAGAAGCAACTAACTGAATTATTAGTTTACTGGATATACGCTTGTTGCATTACACACGGTTGCGTATATACGTGGTTTTCCTTAACTGAAGTAGCGTATATGAATCCGAATATGGAAATGAGAAGGTTATATTGATTTGATAATGCTGATTCACCCCCTCTCTCAGTATTATTTCCAACAGATAGATACCTGCAAATGATATTCTTGTCTTGGTGATAGATGCATGTTTTTATGGCAGATGAAATTTCTTTCTTGGTGATAGATTCTTTCCTTGGTGGTAGATGATATTGATGTCTTGGTGACACATGCCTACCTTGGTGGCAGATGATATACCTATCTTGGTGACTTATACTTGCCTTGGTGGTAGATTATATTCTTGTCTTAGTGACATATGTGTGCTTTGGTGGAAAATGACATTATTGCATTGCTAAAATACGCATGTAGATGATGTTCCTGTCTTGGTGACAAATGCCTACCTTGGTGGTACATGATATTCTTGTCTTCGTGACAGGTCTTGCCTTGGTGGTAGATAATATTCCTATCTTGGTGATAGATGCCTACCTTGGTGGCAGATGATATACATATCTTGGTGACTAATACTTTTCTTGGTGGCAGATGACATTTCTATATTGGTGATAGATGCCTTCCTTGATGGTATATGATATCCATGTCTTGTTGATAGATTCCTACAGATGATGTTCATGCCTTAGTGATAGATGTTTTCCTTAGTGGTAGATGATATTCCTGTCTTAGTGACATATGCCTACCTTGGTGGCAAATGATATTCTTGTCTCGATGACATATGAATTCCTTGGTGGAAGATGATATACGTAGATGATATTATGGAATAATGAATTGCGTGATTAATTTAACTTCGAGAGAAAGTTCATTGAAGTGGTTAGTATTTCATGCCCCAAATGAATTAAATTAATATAATAAATAAAGACATAGGGAAAGACAAACAAGACATAGAGAAAGGAAAATTAAGGAAAATTATGGAATAATGAATTGTGTGATTAATTTAACTTTGGGAGAAAGTTCATTGAAGTGGTTAGTATTTCATGCCCCAAATGAATTAAATTAATATAATAAATAAAGATATAGGGAAAGACAAACAAGACATAGAGAAAGGAAAATTAAGATAAAGATAATTATGACAAGTAGAGTCATAGGATTGAGTAATTTAGGATGGAAATACTATATATAAGAAATGGGGAAATAGGAAGAGGGAATCTTTTGGAGTGGAGGAAAAATACTTGTAAATATGGTAATAATTGATTAAGGCTTAGGGGTGACTCGCGAGAGTTAAACCTACATTTGGGAAGAGCGTTGTTCCCATACCATCATTACAAAACTATTAGAGCAGCAAAAAGGAACCAAATTCCAAGTCTTTGGATACAAGGCACACATCTCAGAAATCCTTGAGGGTTAGCTCAAATGGTCGAGTCTATATTGTTAAAACACCTTTTCTTTCGAGAGGTCATGAGTTAAATTCTCTCGACACCCTTAGGGCCAGGATCCATGGTTGAGCCAATAGGAAGTGATCTCTTTTGGTGAATCTGATTGGTACAAATATTCCATGGAAGTAGTGGTCACCGATCTCTAGGGTCTGTGAAACACAAAAAAAAGAAAATATGCATCTTAGTATTCTTTTTTTCTTGGGTATTACATAAAGAAGGTCAATATGGATTTGATTGATAGATTCTCTTGCATCAAATAGATAAATTTTGTGATGGTTTGTTTTCAAACATGTAAAATAGATAATTGATAAGGTTAATGTTTTTAGTATTAAATAATTATTTTGAACCAACAAATATACTATGGAAATTTACATGTATGAATGTATTTTTTTTTTTTTTAAATTAGACCAATTAAAAAACATTTGTGTGGAGTTCATGTTTTCCTTCTATTCCAGGTAATTAAATCTAAAAAATATCATTTTCAATAGGATGTCTTGCATATACATTTTACTAAATTTTTGGTTGTGTATCTTTTGAGAGAGGAATTATTCATTCATATATATATATATAATATATATATATATATATATATATATATATATATATATATATATATTATTATATAGTGAGAGAGACACATGAAATTGGGAAAGAAAATTATAGAGTGAAAATAGATTTGATATTTAATCTAGTGGTATGAAATTTGACAATAAATTTGTAAAATTTGGTAAGGTGGCTCATTCTGATGTTGGAGAATATTGGAGAAGACCCGCAATTTAATTTTGTAGAGTTCATTGTGCTTTTTCCGACTAAAAATGACTAATAATAAATAAAATTTCATTCCAATGTTAAATATTTTTAGCCAAAATTGAAACAATTATTTCGCTGAAAGATTGCGAGGATGATCCTTTATCATTTTATTTTATTTTTTTCACCTAAGAATTGTATTCAAAATTTTAGAATGATTTCATTATATCCACTTCTATTGCACACTTATACTGTGGCAAAGCTAAAGCATAAAATGTTTTTTTAAATATTTAGTTGGTTAAAGTTCTTGTTAATCATATGATATTTTTTTGGGCTTAATGTTCTTTATGGATATGTGCTATTGTTTTTGGAAATAATTTTTTTAGAACAAGATTTTCCAATTTCAAGGTTTAAAGATTAAGTATGTAGGTGAAAGATATCATGAAAATAAATATATTTTTAGTTGAATTGATGATATTCATAATGGAAAAAACATTGAAAAGATGGAAAAGAAGACAAAAATAACAATATTTGAGAATTGACAATGCAAATGATGATGAAAAATAAAGGGTTGTGTCTGACTGATGGACATGTTGATGAAGAGCGAGTGGACTCTAGAAGTAATGGGGAAGTTCATGGAATCAATGAGTAAATTAGAGAGGAGGCTAATACATTGAGGATTTTTAAACTAATTAGTAATTGCAATGATATCCAAGTTGATGTTTACTTCTTAGAGAGAACAACAATATGACCAAAATCACAGAGTTGGGGTCCAAAATATTCAATTGTACTACACAAATTTGTGTTGGTAAGATTTTCAAAATATTTCTAAAATCAATCAATGATAACACACGTTTAAATGTTATTTAGCTTGATATAAAGTACAATAATCTAGAAAGATTACCACATTACTAGATGGTAAAAACTTCATAAAAGAGGAAAAGTTAGAGTATAATGCATTTGAAAATGCAACTATGGCAGCTAGAGCATGGATAATATTAGCTTTTGGATTTACTTTGAAAGTGTTTATGTCATGATTGAGGGTTCATTAAAAATTCAATTAATGAGAACATGCACTTAACGTTATATGGCTCAAAAAAGTAACAAAAATCATAAAGGTTACCACATTATTAGGTGTTAAAAACTCTAGAAAAGAGGTAAACGTATTGCATAATGTATTTGAAGCTGAACCATGGTAGCTAGAGCATTTGAAACATTACCAAAGTTAATCTAAACGTGTTTACACCATTGTTACCAGGAATAGTGTCCACTCGGATGCTGCTATTCCCACTAAGACTGGTAGCTATCTTAGAAACAAACAAGTAAAGTCTACTTTCATTTTCCTTTATGAAAATAGACAAGAGAGGAACCAAGGAGACCAACCTTAGTCTTGCGCTTGATTTCCTCTCCTTCGTGATAGAGCTTTACCGCTTCTTCTTCGTCTGCCCAGCTTCAAAGAGCACCTGTGGAATCACAGCAACATACTACTATCGAAGAACAAAGATCTATATTCATAAATAACATAGGACCAGATATGTGTTAACCATACAAATGCATATATAAGCAAACATACAAGA
>APFE030855366.1:0-13734 GCA_000404065.3 Pinus taeda | reverse complement strand
GAAATTCAGGGACCACCTAGGCCCATTCACAATGAACAAAAAGATGGTTGGCAAGAAGCTGACCAAATACTAGGACAGCAACTCAAACTCAAGAGGAGTTTCTGGTGGGTCCCTTATGACCCTGAAGGTTTCATCAGTGCAAGGAGAGTCAAATATAGGCTGCTAGCCTATAAACACACCCCACTCCCTCAAGTACAACAGTTTGCTAATCAGGATGAATGGGTGCCTGGATCAATAATAGAAGAAATGACTCAGGAAGAAATAATGGAGCAAAATGTGAAAGACTTGGAAAAAACTCTTGACTTGGACTCTTGTCAACAGGTCTTCAAGCAAACAGTCCAAGCAGGAGAAGGCACCTCTACTGCCCAGACAGCACAGGACATCCAGCAAGCTCCAGCAACAACGACCACTACAAAAGGAAAGGAGAAGATGGATGAACATCAAGAGACAGAAACAGGGCAGCCTAGTACCTCAAAAGACCAACAAACAGCACAGGCCCCTCCCCTGCAAACTGAACAAATTCAAAACCCAGTATTGCAGACCCCTCTAAATGATGAGAGAGGGAAGAAGAGGGACAGAGAAGAAGTCACACCTCCCACAGGGTCATTACAGCAACCGGAGGCCAAGAGGCCGAGGGTAGACCCTGAAACTGAAGGAGATATAAGTGAAGAGCTGGTAGAAAGCCAAAACAGGGAAAAACAAATGAGCCAACAAACTGCCACTAGCTCATTTCAGCTAGAAAAGGCTCAGCAGCACACCGTGGAGGTATCTTCCTCCAGACAGCAGGGCCAGAAGCCGGCCACAATCAAAGAGGGTTTCATGGAGATCAAGGCTCAAAATGAGCTGCTAAGAGTGCAGCTATATGAGCAGTTCCTCAACACAACCCCAGCCAAGAAACAAAGATTAATGGCTGCCTTTGACCTCAAGGAAGAAAAGATGATATTCACTCATCTGAAGCCTAAAGTTCCACACCCAAAGACCACAATAGATTATTATAAGACTAATCTAGAGGTCTTTGCCAAAGACATACACCCCATGGATCAGATTGAGCTGCACAAGCAAACGGGGGAAATGGTGTATGCAACACTTGCTGATAGGGCAATGCTGGCCCATCAGCTAAAGGAGTCACTGAAAAATACCAATAGACAACTTGATTTAGAAAGGTTGTCCTCCTCCACCAAAGATAACAGAATAAAAACTTTGGAGGATATAATTGTTGATTTGGGGCATGACCCAAAAGATCCAAAGGGTGTCAAGGCCCTTATAAAGAAAAAGGAGGATGATATAGCTGCATTAAGGAGGCAGGCAAAGTTGCCTCCTACTATCCATCCTGATACAGCAGAGCTTGTCCAAGAAAAACAAGTGGATAACGCTATGGAGTTGCTCCTGGTCATGAACCAGAGGATATTGCAGATGGAGGCAGAATTGGAAAAAGCCATGCAGGATAAGCAAGGGGAATCTGCCTCCCAGCCACCATAGACCTCAACAAACCTCCAATCTGCCCCTCCAGCACAAACAACAACAGCTCCTCCCACTGCTCCAGCACCTACCTCATCCACATCAGCAACTGGAGCAACTGTGGAAGCCACAGCACCAGCAAAATCCAGCCTGAGCATGGAAGAAATGATGAAGGCTGTCAAAGAGCTGGAGAGCCAGGTCACATAAATAAATGCTGCCAAGGAAAAACTGGCCAAGCTGGAGGCCAGTTATGACAAGTCAAAAATGACTGTGGCAGAAAAACAGAGGGAAATAAAGGCCTTGGAGGCCAAAGTAAAAACTCTAGAGAAGGAGTTGATGCTGGGCAACACTCTAGCAGAAATAAAAAGTATTATTTGGGCCAAGATTTGCAAATCTATGCAGGAGCAATGGAGGTCCATTCAATCCATTTTTGAGCAAGTAGAGCTGATAGAAATTGCTCACACAGAGATTCAGAGAGCCAGGACAGCCCTGGGAATAATGCCTAAGCAGGCAAACAAGATGATTCACTTCCTTAATAACCGCACTAGGGAGGAACTGGCTGCTTTACAAATAGCCAGCAGGATGGAGGCAATCCTCACTGCCAAAAAGGTACTAACTTTGAGGAATTTCACCCAGACACTAGAGAGGAAGTGCCAGGAAATGAAGGAAGAAATAGATGAGTTCAGAGCCAAAATGACTATTTTGCAGGACAAAGGACTTCCAAGCCTAATGACTGGTACAGGACAGCTGCTACCATATAAGCATTATATGACAAGGGTAAATAGCTATGTAGAAAACCAGATCACAGCTTCCAGCAGCTCCACAGAAGAAACAGGGCCTCCATCTGGGCAGACCCTCTATGACAAGCTGGAGAACCTATTCTTCATAGAACATGAGATTAATCATCTGTTTGAGGTGCCTCCCAATTTTTATAGACTTACAGAGGCAGATGAGACAGTGGTAAAGATGAGAAGACATCAGTTACCCCGGCTGATTGGTGGCAAGCAATGTTGGAAATTTTGCCGAGATAAATCCACTTTGCTTGTTTACCTTTTTGAAACAGGTCAGCAGCACAGGTCAGCAGCACAGGTAAGCAGAAACAGGTCAGCAGAACAGGCCAGCACACAGGTACAGCAAGCAGCATACAGGTGAATCAGCAATCCACTCAAAAATCACGCCAAAATGAATGCAGCATTTAAAGCACTGCTACCACCTAACTTTTACAGCCAAAAGTCAAATCTGCCTGACAAAGGAATGTCGGCTATCTCAGCCTTTAAAGTTACATTTAAGTATCATTTACTTTTTGTAAGAGAGTTGGTGGTGCAATTTATTGCACCATAACTCTCCACCGAGATATTTTCATACCCTATTTTGTATATATATCCCCTCAGATAATGCATTGAGGGTCGGTTGTAATAGGTTTCTTTCTGAAGAGCTCTGATGTATATTGAAGACCTTTGATAATAAAATGGCTGATGGAGATTGCTAGTTTCAATACTGTCTGAAGATGGATATGTAGAAGCTCTGTGCTGTTGCATAATTCTTGTGTCATTTGCTGAATCAATAAGTCTCTTCTAATTGTATATGTGTTTCTTGTTATTTCCACTATTTCATGTGTTCATAATCTTAGTAAATGGAGAAAAAGAATAGCCTAGGATTTGGTCCGAACACCCTATGCTCAATCTCTGTTTTCTAAACATGTTTTCTCCTGGATTAGCCATAGATATGAATTCTGAACTGCTCATATTTCAACTTATCCTAACATGATGAATAATGTTTAAGAATTCTTAACTGCTCTTAAGCATTACTTTCATGTTTCCTCTATTAGCATAGTGAAAGATTCTTGATTGCCTTTCGCTTACTAATTTTCCCACCATTTCACCAACAAATCCGGTATATTGTTTCCACACATGCCTAACTTGCTCTACAGCAACATTTTGTCTCCACCTATCAATTCCCTAAAGCAAAAATATCTCAACTCCATTGCCCAATGGAACAAACTGTTCAGTAAATCAGTATTTCAGTTCTAAAGGAATCATCAACCCACCAAAAAATCAAACAAAACAGTGCATCATAACTAGTCTAAAACACTCAGCAAACAAAGCTAAAGTATAAAGAGAGAGCCCTCTCTGGTTTCAGGTAGACTAGGACCTGCAGCTAAAAGATTGGTTAGTGGTTACCTCGGCCGTATCCCTGAAGGAGCCAAGGGACAACCTGAGTGATAACAGGCAGGAGCTAAACTTGCACTCTTCAATTGCATGCCTTTCTTTTTGAATTCTGAGCATGTTTCCTTGTTATGCTAAGCCTCTAAGGTTTGAAGAACTCGCCCTGGGACCATCGCACCCTTCCTTAATCGAAAGGTGTGATGCATACTGGTCTTCTCACTGACTAGTCAGTATGCATCGCTCCCAGTACACTTACTGGGATGCGATGGGCGCAAGGAGGAAAACTTTTGCACAATTTTCCTCATGGATTTTTGCTTGTTTTTTACCAAATGAAGATCCTAACTCTTCTATTGTTTGTTTTTCAAAGATTCATCAGAGCAAAATGGTTGTTACATGGTGAGAACGTGAGCATGAAGAAGAGGACATTGTTGCTTTACATGATCTGGGCACAGTAGCTGCATTGCGAAATTGTGACTTGTTGAAGTTTTTTCGTATCTCTAGCATGAGGCAACAAATCAATTTGTTGCAATATTTCCTCAATGCCTGGGATCCTATCAACCAGGTGTTCTAGATTAGGGGAAAATCGATCCCCTTGATTGTCATGAAAATCTATTTTCTGACTGGTTTATCGAGGCATGGTGCCCCTCTCTCATTATCAGGCTCCACCCGTCGGGGTGAGTCCGTGAGGGAGTCCATTCGTCAGCACTACAGAGAGGGATCTCAGCCGAGTACGGACGGCAATATCAATATCCGAGATGTCACTGACCAGCCCTTGCAGACCATTCTGTTCACTTTTGCTAGACTGGCTGGTAGTTCTGCTCTTCACATAGCTAACAGGTCTTACATGCAGTATGCTTTGGAATGCCTTGAACAGAAGGTGTTCAATTAGTGTGATGTAGTACTCTCTGTGATGAAAGAACAATTGACCAAGGTGAAAAGTGGAAGATCCAAGAAATTCGGCTATGGTTCTATTTTGACTACTTTCGCTTTGGAGAGAATCCCACTGATGCAGCCGCAGTACATTTCACTTGGCCTACCTCCACCGATTGAACCACGAATGTAGAGATGGGTTGACCTCATGTCTCGGCATGCTTGCCAACCCCAGATTTCTTTTTCTGATACTTTCTTTGAGTGGTTCGATCGTCAGGAGATGGTTTATGCTAGGTTCCCATATGCTGGTATGGATTTCCGGGGTGACCTAGATTTGGTGTTGCCGACTAGCGAGCAATGGGGTGCCATGGGTAATTCTTCTGACCATATCTCTGTTCATTGTTCTTTATAATGTTATTATGTTTTTTGATCAAGACTAATCAAAACTCATGTGCTCATGTAGATGTTGGAATAACTCGACTGGTAGTATGCTGCAGAGACCTAGCGGCCGCTCCAGCAGGAGAGGCTGTGGGGAGGGCCATCCTTCGCGACCTTGATGTGGTTGAGACTCTTTCAGCAATACAAGACCAGATCAAGGGTCTTACCCTTAGTATCCCAGATGTGAGGACCGATGAGCTACCTTTGCGGTCGTAGCAACATACTACTGGAGTGCCGAGTCGATGGACTAGGCTTTTATGCATGATTGTATAAGCGGTGACTTGTTATCACCAGCATCATTAGACTAGGGTGCCCCCTAGCATTTTGAGTTTTGAGTCATTTGACCGATTTTGTCTTGGTTACAGAACATTACGTATAAAATATAAACAGTTATGAATATATTTTGATTTTCGGAGCTTTATTTTAGTTAAGTTACATGCTCCTGCTGCATATACTGATGTTATGCTACTTTTTATAAATGTCGCAAATGTCTATCTAACAAATAATTTTCCAATGAGTCTGTTAATGTGTTTAAACTTCTGGAAATATGTTGATATTGGATGAAATTGAACTGTCTTTCCAAAATTTTGACCCTTAGGAACATGCGATAGATAGCTGGATTCCGTACAGAATAAATTCCAGTGAGTTGTAGAATGATGAGCTGCGAGTCTAGCCTGACAACAAGTCGGCATATGCCATGTGTGATGGCATCAGAGAGGAGTTCTATCATTGCACTGTACTCAGTGATATTGTTCGTCGACTGACCAATACACACTCCTCTGAAACTTACCAACTCGCCGCTAGGATTGAAAATGGCCCATGCCGCAGAAGACAGGTTCTGTGAACTACGACTTGCTCCATCGGTATATCCAATGAATGATTCCAGTGGGTTTGACATCTGCAACGAATGCAAAAAGAGGATTACCTGACCAAAATAAATGCTCTTGGCGAAAACAAAAATGTAACAAAAGCATGAGGATCACTACGCAGAATTAAGCATAGTAATGCTTGAGGTACAACCTGTTGCGAGGTTGCGCCAGTGGAATCCCATCATAGTCCATCAACTCGTAGGCTCCTTTTGCTAATACTCACTTAGCAATATAGGGACCCATCCATAATGATTTGAATTTCGTTGCTCCCAACTTATCGGATTCCTAGTCGTAAAGTAAGACTAGGTCACCTTCTGAGAAGACGTGAGGTTTGACATTCTTGTCGAACTGTGCTTTGACTCATTTCTTATGAGCTTCATTAGCCAAAGATGCATCACGACGGGTTTCATCCGGTTGGATTAGTTCCAAGAAAGAAGCCTCTTCTTCTGAGGTTCCGGGGAGAAGGTCGACTACGAGTTTGAGGGACGAGATTTCACATTGAACAGGTAAGATTTCTTCCAGACCGTACACAAGTTGAAAAGGTGCGAACCCGGTTGCATTTCTTACTGATGTCCGGTATGCCCACAAGGTCGAGTACAGGATTAGGTGCCAATCTTGTTTGTGGACTCCAATCATCCTTTGCAACATGCGCTTTAGGACCTTGTTGATTGCCTCAACCTGTCCGTTAGCTTGCGGATAATACGGAGTAGAGCTGTCGTGGGACAGTCCTAATTTGGCAGCCAACTCAACCATCATGTGATTGTGAAAATGTGATCCATGATCTGTGATTATGGCTTGTGGAACGCCGAATCTGGAGACTATGTGATTAAAAAATAAAAGGGCAGCTGTTTCGCCGCTGTTGTTTAATGTAGGCATCGCCTCAGCCCATTTGGTAAAATAGTCTACTGCGACTATGATATACCCATGCCCCCCAGCCGAGGTGGGGTTACATGTCATGAAATCTATGCCCCATTTGGCGAAGGCCCAACAACTACTACTGGTTGTAGCAGTGCGGGTGGTCTTCTGGTTTTGCTATCGAAAATTTGGCAAGCATGACAACTTCTAACTGCGGTTATGCAATCTTTGAACATTGTTGGCCAGAAGTATCCTGCTCGCAAAATTTTTTGCACCGTGGCATAACCAAATTGATGCCCCCCACATGCGCCTGAATGACAATCATTCAGGACTTTTTCGGCCTCCTCATGGGTGAGACACCTCCGCAGAACTGTATTGATAACACGACAGTAAAGAGTATCACCGATGATCACGTAGTCTTTCGTTTGGTATCAAATACTCGTTGTTCGGAGCGTGAGGTATTAGACCTATATGTTTGTGTCTGGAGATAGATGATTATATCTCCGTACCACAGATCGCTTGAATATATCAGAAACAAATTTTCATCCACGATTGCTTCTTTGGATGTTGCATCATTGGACGACGATGGGAGATCGCATAGTAACTCCGCGAATACCAAGGCTTTCTTTGATTTGGATTTTTTGAATTCCAGATCAAACTCTTGTAGAATTGCTATCCATTTTGAATATATTCCCCCCAGCAACTATCGCGACAATATATAAGTCATGGGGTTGCAATCTGATAAAATGGTAGTTTCCCTGAAGAAGACGTAGTGTCGAAATCTTTGTATCGCTTGAACAGCTGCGAGGGCGAGCTTTTCAACATACGAGTATTTCATTTTCCGTATCATTTAAGTTTCAGCTTAAATAATATATAGGATGTTCAATTCCATTGTCTTCTTGAACTAAAACCATTTCTATGGTCGTATCTGCTGCAGCCAGATACAGGTTAAAGTCTTTTTTATAATCAGGAGCATACATTAATGACGCTTGTATTAGAGATTGCTTTAAAGCATCAAAGGAAGCATGCGCGACCTGATCCCAAACGAAGGGTACTTATTTTTTCAATAGACGAGTATAACCTTTAACTAGTTCAGCGTAAGTTGGAATGAACCTCCTAAGGAAGTTTGATTTCCCTTGCAGTTTATGAATCTGAAGCAAGTTTGAAGGTGGAGGCAAATCGATGATTCCCTGAACCTTGCAAGGGTCAAGACGAATCCCATCCTTTGAGACTACTAAGCCAAGTAAATGACTAGAACTGACACAAAACACGCATTTGTGTGGATTGAGTCGTATCTTGTAGTGTCGGCAACGTAGAAATATCACTCTCAAATGGCGCGGATGATCGGTCTGCTTTCGCAAATGAGCTGGGAGATCATCGAGATATGGTTGAACGATGTTTTTGATGTCATGGAAAGCATAGTTCATTGCTCTCTGAAAAGTTTCCCCTGCATTTTTCAAACCAAAGGGTAGCTTGCGATATGCGAATGTGCTCCACCGACAAATGAATGTAGTCTTTGACTGGTCCTGTGGGCAGATATTTATTTGATTATACCCAGAAAATCCATCCATAAATGAAAATATTTCGCATCTGGTGCATTCATCAATTATCTAGTCAATAAAGGGTGTAGGGTAGTTGTCTTTTGGACAAGGTTGATTTACATCCATGTAATCGACGCACACTCTAATCGTTCCTTTTTTTTTCACCACAGGAACAATATTCGATACCCAATTGGTTAGAGGAACGGGGTAAATGAAACTAGCATGGAGGAGTTTTTCAACTTCCGCCTTGATGACAACGACTTTCTTGGGGTGCACTTGCCGTAGTCGTTGTCGTACCGATTTGACATCTGGATACATCTTAATTCTGTGTTCAACTATGCTCGAGTCAATACCTGGCATTTCATCATATGACCAAGTAAAGACATCTTTCAACTCGCGAAAGAGAGCACTATATATTTCTAGTTCTGAAGAAGAACAAGATTTGCCAACATGAATATTCTCTACATCATCTGTTTTGGTTGAGATATTTATGGCAGTAGTCTCTTTGATATTGGATAGGTTTCTCTCGCAATCCACCGTATTTATAGTATTCGCCAGAAAGTCAAATACTGAAGGATGGTGTAGGTTACTGGAATTGTCTTCTTTCCAGTTCAGAAGATGGGAACAATGGTGGTAATCTTCCCATGGTGCCCCATCAATCATCATCAATTGAACGATTCCTTCATTTGTAGAGTGTACTTGTGACCAAGGATCTAAAGGGGTGCCATATTCCTTAGACCTATCTATCCAAACGCTTGATGAGCGTTGAAGCGGGTTTGCCTCCCATGCTGAAAACATTGATTGCAATAATATTTCCAGTCGGGTTAGAGGCAAAACTTGCAGATGATCCATTTTAACATCATTTTCTGACATCTTTTGGATGGAAGATATCATATTGTAGGTTCCTACATTAGCCACTTCCGCCAAATTTGTAGGAAGCGGTAGGGTAAAAGTTCCCATTAATGTAGGTTCTTTTAGTAGGCCTACTCCGATATTGTGAAGCATGCTAGGGCTTCCATGGATCATCAGAATGCTTCCCATAACTTGCGAACTGTTGGGGAGAAAAGTTTGTTGGTCGATGATTGTAATTCCTCTTTAGGAAGAAAATACAATTTTCCTAAAGTAGGTCAACACAACGGCTGCCATGGTGTATATCCAGGGTCTTCCCAGTAGGATGTTGTAATTGAGGTTTCCATCGATGACTTCAACATCGATTTCTACTGTTTTTCCCCCAGTTCGACTTGCAAGTTACTTAATATTCCATACGGGGTGTATGTTCGTCCATCAAATGCTTTCAATGTTGTCAATGATCGCGACAAGGATGGAGACCCTAGATTTTTCCAGCAACTCATCAACATGATACATGTGGATGCCCCCTCATCAATAATCGTTCTATGAACAGTTTTGTTGAGGGATTTCACTTGAATGAGGAAAGCTAGTTGAGCTGGTAACTGAGGGTCGTATCCTTTGTGATTAAAAGATAAAATATTGGGATCCATTGGGTCAATCCCACTTATTGTTGATAATAAAGCCTACTTTTGGGAGGGGCAATTTTATAGTACCTCAAGAGTCAACATCACGGAGGGTGATTGGGCTAAATCTTCCACTATATTATAGTGTTGTGCTGCTCGGGCACGAGGATTAAACGTCGATTTGTGTACTACTCCCTTTGGTAGTTTTATTGTTAGTTCAGGAATGATGGGTGGCACAACTTCAGTTGAAGTTGTTGTTGAACTACTAGGTTGATCATTATCCTTGTTCTTCAACATCTGTGGATTCCCATAATCTTTACTCCTTGTTGATATGAGAGCGTCATTCAGTTGCTTTGAAACTGACAATATTAGCACTTGGGATGGGGAAGCGTCTTCGCTAGCAACCATATTTGTTCATGGGTTTGGAAACAGATCAGTCAATACAGCCGAGGTTTTTTAACTTTTGAAAGATTTTCTAAGTTCTTCTTTATATGGACATTTATTGGTCCAGTGGTCCTTGTCACATATATGACATGGAGTTTTTGGTTTCCTAATCCCATAAGGGTTTGTAGAAGATTTTTTAGGAGATGAGTCCTCCTGGTTTTTCTTCTTCCCTTGTTTTTTCTTCTTGCCCCCTAGTTGCTTGGGTTCTTTTCCTTTGTCTGTCGACATGACATTTACTTCCGAAGCTAGAAGTTCTTCATTTGCATTTTGACTCGAAACCGTGTGGGCCTTTTTTGATGTAGCCTTTGCGGTTTTAGTGCTTGTCGTACCTATCACACCATCGTCGGCATGAGAGTCTTTGTTTGATTTAGGAGGCAGAGGAACAGAAAATTCTGGTCTAGGGGCATCAGGGATTTTATCGTAGAGCGTGCCAGACTGAGTATTGATCAAGTCTAGATATTGTGCACGACCAATAACTTGCTCTTCAGTGATGACTCCTCCCTTTGCCACATATTTTGTAGTAGCGGGCAACAGTGACTTAATAAACCATTCAGCCAGCAGCTGATCAGGAACATATGTTTTTACCATTCTACGACGACATCGCCATTCATGAATATAATCGGATATGTGAGTGGTTTTCATTTGTTTGAAATTGGTAAGTAGCTCAATTCCTGTTTCGTACCTTATAGGTAACTGCAAATGGGTTAAAAAGGTTGTGGCTAGGGTAAAGTTATCAAACGAAGCTCTAGGCAGTTCGATATACCATTTTGTTGCTAGACCAGTTAACGTGCACTGAAAGAAACGAAGCCGAATCAAATCATCATTGAGAGTGTTTGATGAACACCATAGATGAAAGGCCATCACATGATTCGATAGGTCTTCGCCCAGATTTCCATTAAATCTATGAATATCCTACGGAAGTTTATACGGAATCGCTAGCCACCAAGGGGCGTAGGCAATTGGATCATTCGTTAGTCGACTTAGATCTACTAACTCTAAAGTTGCCACAAAAGGCAACTGTTGATTCAGGCTCGGTTGAGCATACCCAGGATAAGACAGAATTGTTTGAGCAATCGGTCTTTGCATACCAGCATAATGCATTTGATGTTGGTAACTTTGGTAAGGTTGATGGGCATAACCATTATGATATGGTTGATATGGCTGCCCATTACTTGCAAAGACTTGTTGCTCATATCCTTGGTAAGCCTGCTGGAATTGCGGTTGTTGGTATTGCACCAGCCATGGTTGTGAAGTCATGGGTTGTTGTCCAGTATTGAATGTTTGACCAAGATGGGGGTTGGTGTTCCCTATTTGAACCTGTGCCATTCCACTAGTTGGTGATTGCGGTTCTGTCGTAGGTACAAGAGTTTGTTGCATTACAACCCGTGAAACTTGAGGTTGGCATACAACTGTTGACGCTTGTACTTGCAATACTGCCACAATAGCCGGCGTAGTGGGGATATTTGTCATAGGTAAACTTTGTTGTATTGAGCATACAACTCTTGGTTGTTGAGCCATTATTGGCACCCAACCGCTAGTCGTGATTCCAGCATAACCCAAATTTTGTTGTGAACTCACGCATGGTTGTCCTTCCGAGGAAGGTAATGAAAGGGTATACAACCCTCCATATGATGGTAATCCAATACTCAAAGGAATGATTTTCCTTTGGGGACCAGTTTGCCCAAATTGACCTTGTGAAGGATCAATTTGTTGAGACTCAACGTAAGAGATTCTAGATATAATTCCGGATGAACAAACGGGAACAGTCCATACTGTCAAAATAGCCCCTGGATGGATCCCATCCAGCGATTGAACGCTGGTTGGGACAGATGGCACGTCGAAGAACATTCTCGGAGTAGCAGAAGGAGCTTCTTTTGTTGCTATGTCGGGTAACACAGTCCTTGATGCCAACAGTTGTTCAAACATATTAAGCCTATCCAAAAGATTCCTTAGTGATTCTTCAGGAACTTTCGATGGTAGATGAATATCTTCTAATGAAGAAGGATACAGGGTGATCCCAGCTCCAAGTCGCATTGGAGTGTTAGATGGAGGATCTTCCACAATCTCTTCTATGGAAATCAATCTGAGAGGAAGAGGCAGACCGTCAGGTCTGTAAAATATTTCTGGTGTCGAAGAAGATGTAAGTTCTATAGCAACAGATGGTTGGGGAGTAACACCTTCCGAATCGGCTATAAACGGAGCCGGTTCAGGAATAGATGTGTTAACTGTCGCACTAGGATCTGAGTTGTAATGTCCTTTTGTTGTTGCGGAATTTCTTTAGTTGAGGCAGGGATACCAGACATGTTCGGAGGAACCGGAGTCTCTAAGGATGTTGGAGTGCTTGCTCCAACCAACCTAGGGGACTTTGATCCGGTCAAACGAGTTCGCTTCATCCGGAGCGGTTTCGCTTTCGGAGTCAACGACGGTTGACTCGTAAGTCTCCGCGAACGACGGGGTTTTGATTGAATTTCTTCCATGATTGTGGATTACTTGATCAACTCAAAATAAAAGGGAAATTTTTTTTCGAATTAAATGAATTTTAGACGCTTTGACACAACTTGTTTTTTCAATTTTAAAGAATCGAGAAAAAACAAAAGATGACTCTAGTCGCCTTCGATTTTTATTGAGCCTGAAGTGACAAGTGCTCAGAGGACCTTTTCCTTTAAGGAGTCTAAAAAGGAGAAAAATGGACTTCTCTGTAGATCTAGGTAGAGAGGATTACCAAACCAATCGCAAAACTGCATAATACTTTTTATGGTACAACAATCAATCTTCCCGAATGCTGTATTCAGTGCATTGCGATCGATAGGGCGGCAGACACGGCTTCCTAAGGATAAAGGATGTAGCCTATTGTGGTCTCCCAAAATATACTCGACGGTACGTGGGAGCACAAGTCTGTACTCGCACTTGTTGTCTCAGAGTGGAGGAATCACCCAACCAACAATGAAAACAACAGTTACCAGGTTTTACGACGTCGGAATACGTCTCTAGCCTAGACCTCTAGATTTTGTGCATTAGGTTCCAAAGCATTGTTAGATTCATCTAATTTATTTTAAGTTGATCTTGCTTAAAATTGCCTTTCAGGTTCACCGCGTGATGTGTATACAATTCCTAAAATGCAGTCTAAGATGATAAACAAACATTTAATCTTCTTTTAGGCAATGAAAATCTTAGCTACTAAGGAAAGAAAGTTAAGAATCTTTCTGCAAAGAGCACAGAGCACACGCTAAATGCACTGTCCTGAATCAAACCAAGAAGTCAAAATGAAAATGCACATGCATGTATTTGTTTTCAGCCTTCTTAATGTATGAATGATGATAAGAAAGCTACGTGCAAATCTGAATTACTTTCAAAGCAACTATACTCAACAAATTTCTTTTCAACATGAAGTGAAGGTATGAGAGACACTTTGCGATTTCGAAATGAAAATTGCTTTTAGACACTTTAAAACTATTACTTCAAATCATATGCAATAGTAACTGTATAATTGACTATCAAGAACAATGGGATTGTCTTCTAAAACTGAAAATGACAGCTACGACACTTTCAGATCAAGAAACGACAGTTCGACTATGCTACTTTTTTGCAAAAGAGAACTGAAAATGGCGCACAATACATTAAA
>APFE030855341.1:93735-141607 GCA_000404065.3 Pinus taeda | reverse complement strand
TAGGTTAATTTATTTTTTAATATATATTTATAATTATAAGTGGATAAAAAGGGTCCATTTATTTTTGTTTTAATAAGAATTTAACAAACCAAAGTTCATTTTTTAATTAAATAATGGTTATACCCCTAATATTGTCCTAACTAACCAGTTAAATCTAGTCGTTGTCAATATAGCCGTTATACAGCCGTTTGAGTTTTTGCTCTATCTATTTAACATGCAAAGCCTGATCTGTTCATTCAACTTGTCCTGACGATGAACCACACTAGTTGGTTCGAAACGCGTCGACAAATGAAATATCTTGTGATTTAAGCCGAAAAATCTCTCATAAAGTTAATATGGACCACAGAAGCCTCAATTCAACAATATATTTTTTTTGTTTTGAAAAAGTCGGTTGCTATGTATTATATTGAAAAAAGGTGGATTTCAAATCCACTGATACATAAGTTATGCAAGATGAAATAGAATCAAGGGGTTTACAAAAAGAGGCGACCCCCTTGTTCCTTAGCTTGCTTTGATTGCTACTTCTAAACAAAAAACTACTGTAAATTCGAACAAAGGATGATAACAAGAAGATGCATTTGGAATACATTAATCAATCATAATGTGTTGAATCTGGCGAGCCGTTGATTCTTCCGGGTTTTCCTCATTGCCTTCTTGTTTGGCGCTAGAGGAGCTTGAGGCCGCCCCTTTGTTGAGTTTATCCATCATGTAACGCAGAATGGTAATTGATTCCCCTGCGTGTCCACAGCGGTTTGTTAGAAGTCTGAATTGTTCTTCCAGAGAGGCTGCCTTGTGCATAAAAAGTTGAATCTCAGCCTTATATTTTTCGGAATTGATTCGGTCCTGCTCGAAAAGCCTCCGGCTTTGTTCTTTTAGCTGTCTGTCATGCTCTTCAAGAACGCCTTCCAGCAAGGTCTGTTTTCTGTCAAGAATGGACTGCTGAGCTTTGACTTCTTCCAGCTCCGCTTGCAGGTCGGCGCAGTGGAAGCAATTTTCGCTGCGCGCCATAGAAGAAGGGATTTTGCAGAAGGGGTGGTTGGTGAAGGAAGTACAACAATGAATGGGAGAGTGCAGGGTAGGTGGGTTCTGATAAAAAACGATTTCAGGACAGATGAAATCCGCAGACCGCGATTCTGCTGAGAGTGCCTTAATGAAGAGAGCAGGCTGATCCTTGAGATACGATGGTCGCAGACGAGGCGGAGAGGGAGTGAAAAATGAGGAGGAGTCGAGGGCGCTGAGGGAGATGGGGGAGCTGGAAGGCTCAGGACCAGATGAGGACGAGAAAGAGCCGGGAGTAAGGAAATTCTTGGGATACCAAGAATAGGCGAGAAATGAAAGCTGGAGGTCGAAGAGATGAGGGCGGGGAAACGAAGAGAGAGGGGATTCGGGGAGGGTGGAGCGAACAGAGAGCGGCCAGAGCAGAGAGACGAGACTGGCCGCGTCTGTGCAATGATATACTTCGACTACTCTATTGAGCCTGAAAAACACCTGAGAAACAAACACAATTAGAAACAACAACAAGGCACAATCTGGAACAGGGAAGCTATACCAGAGGGCTACGATCCTTCTGATGCTGCAACAGTAGATAAGGCAAGGAGAATGCTCGGCTTCATGCTGAACGATGGAGGTAATACTTATAGCGCAGCTTGGTAAAGGGAGGAGAGCCCAGATCAGGTTCGGGATCACGAGCTTCATAAGATCCTGCTCCAAATCTTTCAGAGGACCGAAAAGCTCTGCACAACCAGACCTGTTGTCGACTTTCGGATGATTAACTTTGACTGTGAGGCCAAGAGTTACCTTCTTCGAGGAATTGATTCGACGGGTTGGAGGCTGACTGATATTTGGCAGGTTTTCTCTTGCAGGGAAGAGTACGCCCACTGCGCAGATGGAGAGAGTGCGAAGCAGGGCCAAAAGGAGATAATTTTGATTCATGGAAGGGGAAAAAATTCCTCTCTTTCCTTACAATTTAAAAGTCCTTCCTGTTTCCCAACTGCCATATTGGCATGTTTATCTGCTTGCGCATTTAGATTGCGAAGGAGATGGTAGAATTTTACATCTTCAAAACTGTCAATGAGCATTTTGGTTCGGTCGATATGTTGCTGAAGACTTCTGTTGGGGGAACAGAGATTAGAGTTCATGAGCCTGATAATAATTGAGGAGTCTCCAAACACAAGAGCTTTCCTGATTCCCAATTTTTTTAATTGAACTAGGCCTTGATAAAGGGCTAGAGCTTCAGCTATATTATTGGATTTCCTTCCCAGGCTCCATTCATAGCTACAGATTTCCTCTCCATGTTCATTAGAGATCACACCTCCCGCACCTGCTTGTCCAGGATTGGACTTGGATGCTCCATCAAAGTGCAGAGTTGAATATTGACTTTTTTGTTTCCAATTATTCAGATCACTTTCTGAGAGCCTAATCTCCCATGCTTTCAACTTGATTTGATTCTGATTGTTGGATGTTTTGGCTTCTTGAGACTGTCCAGGTCTATCTAAAATATGTCTGAGCACTGTTCTTTCCTCGACCGTGTAGTCTGATGCTTGAAGTCTCTCTTTATAATTTGCTGCTATTGTCTCTTGTGCCAGAGTGTGAGCTTTGTTGCAAGTCATCCTTACATTGCTGTCCTTATTTTGAAAGATCTTCTTATTTCTTGCTAGCCATATTTTCCAGAGGAGGTTAAGAGGGAGAATGGCCCAAATCCTTTTTACTATCTTGCTTCCATTCTTTTTCCAGGGGCTGTTTCTCCTCCATGCATGGATTGTTTCAGGAATGCTTTGATGAGGTTGCCAAGTTGTGTTGCCTAAGGAGGACAGACTGATCCAACATTGTTTGGCAAAGGGGCAGTCCAGAAACAGGTGTTGAATGGATTCTTCAGCTGAACAGCAGTTGGGGCATCTTGAGGGTCCATTGATCCCTCTTTTTTTTAAGTTTTCAGCCGTGAGCACTTTCCCTTTAAGCAGCAGCCAATTAAAGAATTTGACTTTGGGAATGGCCTCCGAGTTCCATATTATCCGCCAGTGATTCCAAACAGGGATTTGATGAATGTCATTGCTGATATACTGGTATCCAGATTGGATAGAATAGTTTGAGCCCGTGGGATCCCACCTGAACCCGTCTATTGCTCCTCTTCTAATGGGAGCTCGATTCTGAAGGTTAGTTTGAAGAATTTTGAGACTTGGCTCTAGCATAGGAGGGATGGGTGGGAATTCCCATCCGATCCATGCACCATTATTATCATCCCACTTCGAAATTTGGTGAAGCTTTTGAATACCTTTGCTGTTGAGATGATGGATGATGGGAATTGCTTCTTCAATTGTGATCAAGGGAGGGAGTCCCATTATTTTGTTTGTGGCAAAATCAATAGAGTCTCCTCCTCTTGGAACCTTCGATGTGTTCTGCTTAAGATGGGGAATGGCTTTCTTACAGAGCTGCCAGATTTTAGTGGCCTCTCTTAGAGGAATATCAGTTTCCAAAAGTTTTTGCCTTTTGCTGCTCAGGTATTTACACTCAAGGACCTGTTTCCACCAAGCGTTGGGCTCAGTGATCAGCCGCCAAGCAGTTTTGATTCCAAAGGCCAGATTTAGGAGTTTGGGAGATCTTATTCGCAGACCTCCTCTGTCCGGGGACTGAATTACACTTTTCCAGCTAACCAGATTGAACTTATTTTTCTCTTTCTTGCCTCCTTGCCATAAAAAATTTCTGATTGCAGATTCTAGCTTGTAATGAAAGGATGCAGGGGCTTGGTAAAGAGTGAATCTATAAAGAGGGAGAGAGGAAATACCTGATTTTAGAAGAATTATTCTGCCTACGGGGTTGAGCCATTGAGTCCCCCATTGATGAATCTTTCTCTTGACTTTATCCAGGATTTCATTCCAAGTGTTGGCCTTGAGGGATCCCATACTCACCGGCATTCCAAGATAGGTGAAGTGGTCCCAATTGGCTTTGTGAGCGACACCAAATATATTGGCTATATTGTGAGCAGTTTGAGTGGAAATATTCCAACTATAAATGCAACTTTTTTGGTAATTGATCTCTCCCCCTGAGCACTCCATAAATTGGTCAAGAAGGGCTTTGAATCGTTTTGCAATAGTAGTAGAGGCACCCCCAAGCAGAAGGGTATCATCAGCGAATTGGGAATGGTTAATATTCTTGACTCCATTCCCAAATTTGATGCCTGAGATGAGACCAACTCTTCTGTTGTAGTCTAGCGCTCTGCTAATAGAGTCAGCCATCAAGATAAAGAGGTAAGGCGAGAGAGGGCAACCTTGCCTTAACCCTCTGGACGATTGGAAGGCGTCACAAGTTCGCCCATTGATCAAGGGAGAGATCCACGGTTCAGAGATACAAGCTGCAATGGTGCTGATGAAGGATGGACTAAATCCGATTTTCCTCAGGACCGCGAACAAGAAGGAATGTCTTACTCGATCAAAAGCGTTTGCTAAGTCGAGCTTGAGGACAAATCCTTTCTCTTGTCTTGAAATACTCGAATGGATGGCGTCTTGAACAAGGATTATTGAGTCATGGATTTATCTATTGGAGAGGAAACCTCCTTGATTTTCAGAGATGAGAGAGGGAAGGAGAGGCTGGAGCCTGGAGGCTATGATTTTTGCAAAAATTTTATAAGAAGTATTGCATAGAGATATGGGGCGAAACCTTGAAAAGGTGGTTGGCCGGGTTTCCTTGGGGATAAGAGCAAGAAAAGTAGAATTGGTGAATCCCCCCATTTTTTTTTTCTTTGAATTCCCCTTAGCATCTTAACAAGATCTTTTTTGATTAGATACCAGAAATCTCTATAGAAATTAATTGGGAACCCATCTGGACCTGGTGACTTGTCCGGTTGCAAGGTCCAAATGGTTTTTTTGATTTCTTCCTCCGTGATTTCCTGGTTAAGCTTTTCGTTCATCTCTTGTGAGATTCCTTTTGGGATATGCTGGAGCATGTCTGAGTAATCGGACTCTTCATGGTTTTCTGAGAGTAATTTTTTGTAGTGGAGGGAGGCTGCTCTTTTAATAGCTTCTTGATCAGTATGCTGGCTGCCATTGCCATCTGTTATCGAGGTGACATTGTTCCTGATCATTCTGACTGTTGCCTGCTTGTGAAAATATGTCGTGTTCTTGTCTCCTTCTTTAAGCCACAATTGTCTTGACTTAGTTCTCCATTTGGTTTCCTCCTCTCTCTTAATGCGCATTAGCTGTCCTTGAGCTTCCCACTCCTCTTTTTTCAGCTGAGCCGTGAGCCCTTGCTGCTCTATTTGGATTTGAATTTTATCCAATGCTTGCTGTAATTTTTTTTTGACTCTTTCTGGCTCTTTATAACTGATTTTGGCCCAGTCTTTTAGAGCTTTCCTTGTTTTTTTGATTTTCATTTCCCAGATGAAGCTAGGGGAGCCTTCGATGTGCTGCTTCCACGTTCCTTCTATAATGTCTGTTACCACAGCGTTATTTCTCCAGAGAGGGTTGTATCTGAAAGGAATTGGGCCTAAATGAGCATTGGAATCCAGCGTTAGCATGACTGGGAAGTGGTCTGAAACAGAAGAGCTGAGGATTTTGGAGTGGGCAGCGGCAAAGGTGGACAACAGGGATATATTGACTAGAATTCTGTCTAGTCGTTCCATGATGTTGCCAGGTCCCAACTTCCTGTTGTTCCAAGTAAATTTTCTGTTTTTAGGAATAATGTCCATCAGCTCATGATCAGACATTATTCCTTCCAGCTGATTCCTGAAGGGATCGGGGAAAAAATTGCCTCCTCTTTTTTCGTTAGCATGGAGGACTAAGTTAAGATTCCCTGCTAGGATAACATTTGGGTTTTGTTCCTTATCCATGTCTTCTTTCAATTCCTCCCAACATTGTTCCTTTTCTCTGAACTGATTGGGGATATAAACGTTGTAAACAATGATATCACAGCTCTCATCTTTTTGGACTAAATTAATCTTTAACCAATTTTGATTAAGGGAAAATGACTTACAGTCCCAGAGATGGCTGCTCCACATGATCGCTACTCCTCCTGAAGCTCCTCTTGAATCGTTGCAAATTCCGAGAAAGTTTTTTTGACCGTCCACAATTTTCTGCATGTCATTTTGGCTCTGTTTGGTTTCTTGAAGTAAAATAATATCAGGCCGATCTGAGTGAATCAGATCTCGAAGGGCAGTTAATTTGGAGGGGTGGCCCAACCCCCTACTGTTCCATGATAAAAGCTTCATCATGGGACATTTGTTCGCAGAGGTGCTCGCCTCTCATGTTCTTTTCCTGATGGTTCTGCCTCTTTCGACCCCGCAAGGAAGGTGTCCATTGGCGTCTGAAGTCCAAGAGCTATATCATTTTGAATGTTTTCTTCACGGATTTGCTTTGATGTTTTCCGTCCTGGTCCTAATTTCTTGTGTAGATCGCTAGAGGCGCCAATATCCTTGGAAGAATTTCTTGTTATTCTGGGAGGGGGAGGATCCGAGGCGGGTTGAGAGAGGGATGGGATATTGGTAGTTTCGGACAGATTTTCAGGGAGAGTTTCATCAGAGGATAAAATGAGGAAGGGGTTGGATGATGAGGGGAAGGGAGGGGCAAGGGGAGGGTTTGGAGGGGGAGAGGAAATGGGGGGGTTGGGAGGGAGGGAAGAGGTTCCAGGAATATCAGCAGAGAGAGCAGGTTTGGAAGAGGGGGCTGCTTTCTTTTTTTTGACGGTTTCCCATTGGTCTCCACGGTCTTCTGATTCCAGGTTGGTAGTCTTGGTGCATCTGTTGGCAAAATGGCCATATTCATGGCAAACCTTGCATTTAAAGGGGATTTGCTCGTAGTCAAGTTGCTGAATGTAGCTCCACTCATCCACCTTTAACTTGATGGCCTCCGGCAGGCCTTTCCCAAGATCTACTTCGACACAGATCCTCGCACAAGCTTGCATGTTGTCTTTTGGTTCACTTCTATCGATGTATTTCCCGACAGCATTCCCAATAGCTTTGACAGATTCGTCTCCCCAACAGTGTAAGGGCAGATGAGGAAGGCGGACCCAAACAGGAACTGCACTGGGGATATCGAGCTCTGGATCGAAATCTGGGGTCCATTTATTGAGATACAGCCCTCGTGAATCCATGAAATAGGGCCCATTCCTAAATATCAGATCTTTGTCTTCTTTGGTTTCAAAGTGGAATGTGTAATAACCTTTGCCGCAAAAACGAATCGAGATCTTTCCCTGAGTTTTATCGGACCAATTTCGTTCCACCCATCGCTGCACTATTCTTGGCGAAGGCCACAATCCTGTGAACTGTCCTATGAGCCCTTTTTCCGCAAGAGATAAGGCTGCCATTCGAGGAAGAGATGGAGGTAGCTGCACTTCTTGAATTATATCCAACTTCTTGACGAATTTCGAGATTGATGGTTTAGGTCTAGCAGGAGGGAGGGATCTTACCAGGGCAGAGAAAGCTTTCTCCGCATCTCCAGGGGGGGGCGCAAGCGATGCCATGGCTGCCAAGGCCCAAGGAAGGCCTCGCAGCCCAGGCCGAGGTGACGGCGACGGGCAGCAGCAGGGTCGGCTAGGGTTCGGCTCCGCGCGCTCCAGCAGCGATCCTACCTATCTCAATTCAACAATATTTTTATTATTATAAATATTATATATAACAAAACAAATAAGAAAAAATTAAATAACAATAAAACTTATAATCAAATTAATATTATTTATTAATAAAAATAATATTTATTATCATACCATAAATATATAATAATAATAAAAAATTGACAGTAATAACTATAAATAGAATTAATATTTTCATTGTATAAATATTTTATATTAAAAAAAAATTATTTTGATAAATTTCTTTCTATAATATTTATAAAATATTTTGTATTTATAAGAATTTATAGTAATTAGTTATTTCTTAGAATATTTTTTATTAATATTAATATTAATAACGGTTCTTGAATCACCCAGATGTGGGAGTTAAGGCTTGATTAGAAGTGCCATTACACCCCACGCTCAAGCCACATGTCTTCACGCTCTCGCCAGGTGGTCTCCATGGTTTTTGAACGGGTTCTGGGTGCCAGTACATCCAGGGGCATTAAAGGCCCTTCAAGACAGGAGTATTATCGAGGTTCTGCTGCCAGAGCATTTATCATGGCGCATACAAACTGTGGTTCAGGAATGCGAGCCGGCTCCGGTTTTAATTCTTCGATGGTTCAGGGAATTGTTATGGGAAACTCTGCAAGCGAAATTCCAATCCGCGTCGACATCTCTCGCCCAGTGTTCAGGAGGATTGTGCACATAGTTCAGACGAATGTGCAGGGGATTATCCGGCAGCAAACGCTTCAAAGCAACTTCCATAACGGCATTTGCAGGAATCGTAGCAGGTATAGATCAGTTAAGTTTTGTTTGCACAGTTGTGTAGAGATCATCACGCTCCTCATGGCTCCTTGCGGTGGGCATAAGACGCCTCGCAGGGGAGGTCACTCCAGTCAGTCCAGCGGTACTAAACAGAGAGGACAGACCAGCCCGAAGAGGATTTCTCCCTTAGCATGCGCTTCGCCTCCCTCAGGTGCCTCGACGCCTTCCGAGGATTTGGATAACATTGTTCAAATTGCTACTCTTTGCTACCATCGCCGGACAAACAAACTAGTGGTCAGAGCCCGCATTACAGTCATCTTCGACGAGGAGGATGAGGCGGAGGACAGTAGCAATAATGATTTAGGGGAGAAGATGCCCACCACCTTAGATAATTCTTCCAAGGCTCAGGACACCTCCTACAATCCAGAAGTTCAGAGCTGAATGGAGGGAGATAGCACTGAAGTTTACTCGGCAGAGCAGGAGGAAGCTGCCAAAGAACTTCGCAGTCTCAAACGCAAAGCATCAATGATCTCTGCTAAAGGAACTATGAAGACTCATACGGATTCCCCTGGCAGTGGCTTGAAAATTGAGGAAGAGGAAGACTCGCTGGATTATAAACTTTATCTCAAGCTGCCTCCTGGTTATGACAGCATCGAGGACGTCCCTGATGGAGTCGAAGTTTCTTGGGAGCCAGACCCAGTCCAGGCAGCTGAAGAACGGAAGCAAAGAGTAATGGCTCGCGAAGCTGAGGCGAAGAAGGGCAACAGCAAATGACCACAGACATCTCTGGGGTAAGCCTGTACTCAGGCGAACCGCTTTCTTTTTGTCTTTTGTTCAGTCCTGGCTTGATAGAATGCAATCTCTGAAGCTTAGCTGCTTTGTAAACTCGGTCCCCTGTCACAGATCTCGTGGTCTGGTCTTACTAGTGGGTTTTTGGTCTGTCTTAGTCATGTTTAATTGGTCCAGGTTGGACAAATTTCTGTTCAAGACATTTCTTTTTGGGGTTTTGTTTTCTCTGGTTCTTGCAAGCAGAAATACCAGTTGTAATGAGAATTTCTTGACAGAGAGCAGATCCATGGCTCTCAGAGGTGTATACCTCTTGTAAATATTTTTTAACCTTTTTTAATACAATAGTTCAGTCTTTACTTAGAAAAAAAATAACGGTTCTTGAATCAAATTAAAAGTTATAATCTTACTGGTTTAGTAATATTATTATTATAATTATTTTATTAATAATATAAATTTATAATAATGATAATAAAATTATTATTTTTAATAATATTATTTATAATAAATTTATTTTGAATTGTTCTTCTCACAAGATGTCTATCTTATCTTGATAAGCAACTTAGACTCTTTAAGGATTTATGCTCTACCATGGGTATGACTGTTAAGATTGACAAAACAAAAGTTATGATTATCAAATCCAAGAACGACACTTATACTAATCTTATGTATGACAATAGTAACTTGGAGGAAGTGTCTGCGTACAAGTACTTAGGAATTGATATTCATCACAAGCTCAACTCGAACTATAGCATTAAGAAAAGGATTAATGGGGGTGGAAAGCTTATTTTGGTCTTGAAAATAATTGTAAAATGACAAACCTCATAATGTGGGATAGAAATGAGTTCCTCTTTGAAACTTTAATCACTCTTGTTATCTTATATGGATGTGAGGTTTGGGGTTGCAGTAGAGAATCGTGGAGAAAAATTGAGCAAATCTAGAAGCATTTTATAATGTATAACCTCAAAATTAAAGGCAATACACCCTATCATATTCTCCTTATTGAAGTGGGTCTTTCCCCTATCAAGAGCCTAACGATGACTAGGCTTCTGTTGTACAAGCACAAACTCAATAACATAGGAGACCATAGACTTCCTAAGCTAGCTTTAAATTCTAGCCAAAACCACCTAAGGCTCAAACGAGGTTGGTATAAAGACACCAAGGCCTGGTTAAACCTTTGGGAGATCGACGAGAATGTTGCATTGCAAAACATTAATAACATTAAAAATATTGTTACTTCTAAGTTCAAAGAAAAAATGTGGTGTGAGAAAGATTTAGCAGCTAAAAGAAAATTAAGATATTATAAGTAGGTCATCAACCCCACCCTAGAAGATCAAAAGTATCTCTCTGTTTTAACTAGCTCAAAGAAGAAAATTAATATAGCCAAGATTAGAATGAACTCTCATGAGCTCCATAGTGAAACGGGTCGTTAGGCAGTTCCTAAAGCACCATGGATGGAAAGGATCTGCCATCTCTGTGAGAATATGAACATCGAGGATGAAAATCACTTTCTCTTAGAGTGCACCGCGTACAACCACATTAGATACGAGTTTCGTAATCTTTGTTGCAATACTGACCTTCCTAGCCTTGTACGATGTCAGAATTATAGTGAGCTCGGGAGGCTACTCTCCAAGCTTTTTCAGCATAGGAATAAAATCTTAAATCAAACTAAATAATTCGTTTCTTTAGGTCTGATAGACCAAAGTTTGGTCTCAGTGGACGTTAACCATCATCATCATCAATAAAAAAAAAATTATTACTAATTATTTTAAATAACATTATTGATAATAAATTTATGTTTATCAACTTCTTTTTATATATTTATAAATATTACAAATAAATATTATTTATAAGAAATTATAGTAAAAAATTATTTTTTTTTTTATTATAGAATAGTTTTTATAATATTAATATTAATATTAATAACAGTCATGAATCAAACTAAAAATTATATTCTTACTATATGTCTGGTTGAGTTTAGTAATATTATTATTATAATCAATTTTATTAATAATGTTTTTTGTTTTGTTTTGTTTTTTTGTTTTTTTTTTTTTTTTTTTTTTTTTTTAACAAAGTCGGTTGCTATATTAGTGGCTGAAAAAAGAAAGGGAGTCCAGGCTCCTGAGGTACATTAGTTGTCGGTGACAGCTTGGATCAAGAGGTTTACAAAATGGGGATATCTCCTTGATCCTTTTTCTACTGCTTTTGCGTCTATCAGTAACTAAGCTACTATAGATTCTTACATATTGGGACATCCAAAATTGACACTTGCAAAACATATTAATCTATGACTATGTGGCTGATTTGCCTTGCGGTGGATTCCTCTGGTTGCGGATCCACTCCCTCTTGTTTGGCACTTGAGGAGCTGGTGGCTACATTGTTTTTCTTTTCCATCATATATTGCAGGATGGAAATCGATTCTTCAGCATGGTTGCATCGATTTGAAAGCTGGCTGAACTGTTCATGGAGAGAGGCAACTCTGCGCAAGAAGAGATCTATTTCAGCTCTGTATTTCTCATTCAAAATACGATTCTGATCTTCAAGCCTCGTTTCCAGGATCCTCTGCTGATTCTCCAAGATGCGCTGTTGAGCTCTGACTTCTTCTAGCTCAGCCTGTAAGTCTACACAGTGCAGACAGTCTTCGCTGCGGGCCATGAGGGTGACAGTAAGACGATGGGATGAGAGGCAGAAATTTCCTAAAGTTAGGGGGAGGCACACTATGATGCTAGGATAGAGGACTGAGGCTGCAGCAGAGGTTCGAATGGTCAGAAGACTACTGTGAGCGCAGAGAGAGGGCCGCTTTGAGGAGCGAAATTCCAGAGAATTAGAACGATTCGGGGGAACAAGAGTGCAGGTGAGACAGATTGCGGAGTGAGAGGGGCGCTGATGAGTCTGCTTCT
Source organism: Pinus taeda (assembly GCA_000404065.3). Lineage (NCBI taxonomy): Eukaryota > Viridiplantae > Streptophyta > Pinopsida > Pinales > Pinaceae > Pinus > Pinus taeda. Next base: position 129,617 of record APFE030855341.1, on the reverse strand, counting down.
CAGGCGGACAGAGGAGCCGGGCAGATTGCGCGGGCTGACTGCAAGAAATGGAGCTTGTAAAGGAGAGATAAGGGGCGGATCGAAGGGCGCAAAGGGGGCGGGAGGAACTCCTGAAGCGGGGAGCGCAACACCTGAGGGCGATAGCAAGGAAATAAGGGCGAAGGAGGGCGGATATCAGCGAGCTGGGGATGAGAAGATGATCGCGGAAGAGAAAGGAGGAGGGGGTTAAAATAGAAAAACGCAGAGAGAGAATATGCCAGGGAGGGAACTGGAGATTCACGGGATACAAGCGGATCTGCTGAAAATCCTGAAGAAGCCTGGAGTCAGATCTTTTAATAGATCCGTCGGCGTTCTCTCTATGATTGACATAGCTGCAGATTATGACATCAGATACTTGATGCTGGGTTGTGCTGGAGCATAGGAGCGTCCTTTAGACAGCCCGAAGTTCACATTTTCTATACACCTTTTGAATCATTTTGGGATGGGCGTTGATGATTTTGATAATAGTCATGGAGTAGCTTGAAATACTTCTGAGGAATTGCATCTAAGGGTACCTACTGGTCTTACGCACACATTGTTGGCCCTTTCATCCGCCTCCTTGTTTAGGCTGCAGAGGACATGGAAGTATTGAATGTCATCCATATTCTGGTGGAGGAGTCGATTGCGGAGATTGACTTGTTGTAGCATAGTGTTGGGCGAGTTCTGGTGATGAACCATTAACCAGATTATATTGAGGAGTCTCCGAATACCTTGACTTTTTTAATTCCTAGTTTACCTAGTTGGGTTAGCCCCTGAAACAGAGCTAAAGCTTCGGCTTTGTTGTTTGACACCTTGCCTAGACTCCACTCATAACTGAGAATGCATTCCCCTTTATCATTGAGTATCAGACCCCCTGCTCCAGCTATGCCTGGGTTTGATTTTGAAGCCCCATCGAAGAAAAGAGAGTAACAGTTGCTCCTTTGAATCCAGCTGTTAAATTCTTGGTCTTTTAGTCTAATTTTCCAAGGTCTATCCTGCCCCTTGTTCGGTGTCTCCTTCTTGATACTGCCCTGAATAGTATGCTACCTTTCCAAAATGTAACTTATTATGGTTCGCTCCTCCACCGTGAAGTTTGTTACATTAATTTTGCCTGTGGTGTTGATTGCAATCTCTTCCTGGGCAAGGCTTTTGGCTTTGTTACAAGTTGTTCGAACATTGGGGCTCTTGTCTTGAAAGATTTTTTTGTTTCTTGCTAGCCAGATTCGCCACAACAGAGTGTGGGGAAGGGTATCCCATACTCTTTTCACCAAGATGCTCCTCTTTTCTTTCCAGGGGCAACATTTTTTCCAGTCATAAATTGCCTCAGCTATGCTATGCTGAGGTTCCCAAGTTAGGTTGCCGAGAGAGGACATCTTTCTCCAGAAATCAGCAACGAAGGGGCACTCTATGAATAAATGGTGCATTGTTTCTTCAGCATTGCAACAATTGGGGCATCTTGAAGGGCCATTGATTCCTCTTTTGTTTAAATTCTCTGATGTAAGAATTTTTCCCTTTAGGAGGAGCCACATGAAGAATTTGATCTTTGGGATCGCTTCTGTACGCCAAGCGATTTTCCAGTGGTTCCACAGAGGCATATGGAAAGTGCTGTTGCAGATGTGTTGATGGCCTGATTTTATAGTATAGTTTAATCCTGATGGATCCCAGCGGAAGCCATCCGTTCCCTCTTTTTTTGTAGGGGCCTTGCTATATAGATGCTTCTTTAGGAAACTGAGATTGGTTTCTAATGTTGTAGGGATCTTTGGAAAAGACCATCCCATCCAAGCATGTGTACGAGGGTCCCAATTGGAGATTTGATCTAAGTTATGAATGCCTCTGCTATTGAAATAATTGATAATTGGAGTAGCTTCTTGTTGCGTGTTCAAGGGTGGAAGCCCCATGATTTTGTCTGTTCCAAAATTGATGCTGTGTCCCCCACCTGGAACTTTCGAAGTATTTTGCTTAAGAATAGGAAGAGCTTTCTTGCATAGCCTCCAGATTTTAGTGGATTCTATGTTGGGCATATTGGAATCAAGGAGATGTTTCCTAGGGAAGTTGAGGTATTTGATCTCCAGCACCTTTTTCCACCAAGCTGTGGGTCCAGTTATTAACCTCCAAACCATTTTCACACCAAAGGCTAAATTTAAGATTTTCTGGGATCTGATGCCAAGTCCTCCTCTGTCTTGAGATTGGATAACATGCTTCTAGCTTACTAAGTTGAACCTGGTTTTGTCATTCTTTCCCCCTTGCCAGAGAAAGTGGCGAAGCGTGATTTCCAATTTATGATGAAAAATGGCGGGGGCCTGATACAAAGAGAAGCGATAAAGAGGAAGAGAAGTGATACCTGATTTTAGAAGGATGAGTATGCCTGCAGGGTTGAGCCACATTGTTCCCCATTGCTGCACTTTTATTTTGACTTTGTCGATGATCTCGTTCCAAGTTTCCGCCTTCAGAGGCCCCAGACTCATTGGCATGCCCAAGTAGGAGAAGTGATTCCAATCAAGGTTACATGTGACACCAAAGATGCTAGCAATGTTATGGGCAGTTTGGTTTGTTATGTTCCATCCGTAGACACAACTTTTATGGTAGATTATTGCCCCTCCTGAATACCCCATATATTGATCTAGCAGATTCTTAAACCATCTTGCAATAGTAGTAGAGGCACCCCCAATGAGTAATGTATCGTCTGCAAACTGAGAATGGTTGATATTTTTTACTCCATTTCTGAATTTGATTCCTGTTATTAGACCCACTCTTCTGTTGTGGTCCAAGGCTTGGCTGAATGATTCTGCCATGATAATGAAAAGATAGGGGGAGAGAGGGCAGCCCTGTCTAAGGCCCCGGGTGGATTGGAAGGATTCACCAGGACGACCGTTGACCAAAGGGGAGATCCATGGTCCAGATATACAAGCAGCAATAGTATTAATGAATGGAGGTTCAAAGCCCATTTTTTTAAAAACTGCAAACAAGAAGGAGTGCCCTACTCTATCAAAGGCGTTTGCTAAGTCAAGCTTTAACACAAATCCTTTCTCTTGCCTGGATAGGCTCGAGTGGATGGCTTCTTGAACGAGAAGGATGGAGTCATGGATGTGTCTGTTGGACATAAACCCCCCTTTATTTTCAGATATCAGGGAGGGGAGAAGGGGCTTGAGTCTCATAGCTAGGATTTTGGTAAGAATTTTGTAAGAGGAATTGCAGAGGGATATGGGCCGAAACCTGGAGAAGGAGGTGGGCCTGTTCTCCTTGGGAATGAGAGCGAGAAAGGTGGAGTTAGTGAATCCTCCAAGTTTCCCTTTTCTTTGCACCCATCTAATCATCTTTGCCAGATCTTTCTTAATCAAGTTCCAGAATTCCCTATAGAAGTAGATGGGAAATCCATCAGGCCCAGGGGCCTTGTCTGGATGCAGAGTCCAGATTGATCTTTTGATTTCCTCTTCGTCGATCTCACTGTTTATAATATCGTTCATCTATTTAGTGACGCCCTTAGGCAAGTACTGGAGCAAGTCTGAGTAATCTTCTGCCCCTTTGAGTTCAGTAAGGAGGTCGATGTAATGTTTAGAGGCAACCTTCTTTATGGCCTCTTGAGTGTTGTGTCGATTTCCTTCGCTGTCCATGATTGTATTTACATTATTTATGAGCTTTCGAGCAGTGGCCTGTTTATGGAAATAAGCTGTATTTTTATCTCCCCCTTGTAACCATAATTGCCTGGATTTAATTCGCCACTTGATTTCTTCCTCCCTATTGATGTGGGTTAACTGTTCATGCAGTGCATTCTCCTATTCCTTGTATTGATGAGATAGACCTTGCTCTTCTATCTTTGTTTTCACTTCTTCTAAATCTTTTTTGACTCTCTTTTTTATCTCCTCGGGTTCCTGATAGCTATCTCTGGCCCAGTCTTTTAGTGCCTTCTTGACTTTTTTTAATTTAGTCTCCCATATGAAGCTTGGCGAACCCTCCACGTGCTGTCTCCAGACTTCCTCAACGATCGCTCTGGCTGTAGGATTTCGATTCCAGAGAGGGCTGAATTTAAAGGGAATCGGACCAAGAGGGCGATGGGCCTCCAAAGTTAAGGAGATAGGGTAGTGGTCTGAAGCATAAGTGCTGAGGATGTTGGTATAACCAACAGAAAAGAGTGTGAGGAACGATATATTGACCAGAAATCTGTCAAGACGTTCCATGATGTTGCCACTTCCAATTCTTCGGTTGCTCCAGGTGTATCTGCGGTTTTTAGGAATGATGTCCACTATTTCATTCTCCTGTATAATGGTTTCCAGATAGCCTTTGTAAGGATCATGAGCAAAGTTTCCTCCTCTTTTCTCGTTGGCATGCAGGATCGGATTAAACTCTCCAATGACTATGAGATTTATAGTGCTTTCTCCTTCGATGCTTGTCTTCAAGTTGTCCCAACAAATTTCCTTCTCTTTGTAATGATTGGGTACATAAACATTGTATATGACTACATTTCTATGCCCTGTTCTGCTTTCAAGATTAGTTCTGATCCAGTTCTGGTTGATAATTGCGGAGTTGCAAATCCATTTATTGTTGTCCCAAATGGTGACTATACGTCCAGAGGCTCCTCTAGAGTCGCTAATACTTCCTACGTACTGCTTCTGTTGGTCTATGATTTTTTTCATTTCTTGTTGATCTTGTTTTGTTTCTTGTATCAACGTTATTTCAGGCTTCTCGCTGTGGAGTAAGTCTCTAAGGGCTGCTATTTTTGAGGGGTGCCCCAATCCCCTACTGTTCCATGAAAGGATTTTCATCATGATGCATTGGGTGTGCGGAGAGGTGCTCGCCTCTCTTGATCTTTTCCAGTAGCCTCTTTCTCGTGGTCTCCAATGATGAAGGATTCAATTGGAGTTTGAGTGCCCATAGCAATGTCCTTCTGGACATTCTCATATCTGTGTTGCTTGGCGGATTTCCTGCCAGGTCCCGGTTTCTTATACGTATCACTTGATGCTCCATGTTCTTTTGAGGAGCTCCTGGTGGTTCTTGAGGAGGGGGGGGCCTCAAGGGAGGGTTGAGAAGAGGAGATCGGAGGCAGATGGGAATTAGAGGGCTTTAAGGCGGGTTTGTTGAGAATGGAATCATCAGTGGAAAGGATGAGAAAGGGGTTGGAGGAGGAGGGGATAGGTGGATCTTGAGAGAGGCCAGAGGGGAAGGGAGAAGGGGAGGGGGGGCACTGGGTGGAAGGCCCAGGGGTGTCAGAGTTCAGAGCAGGGTTGGAGGGGGGGACAGATTTTTTCTTTTTGACAGGCTCCCAATGTCCATCTTGCTCTTCTTTATCAATGTTAACAATTTTAGTGCATCTATTCGCAAAATGTCTGTATTCGTGACATACCTTGCACTTGAATGGTATCTGCTCATAGTCCAGCTGCTGAATATGGCTCCAGTCGTCCACTTTTAGCTTTATTGCTTCAGGTAGTCCTCTTCCTAGATCCACCTTGACACAGATCCTTGCACAAGCTTGCATGTTGTCCTTGGGCTCGCTTCTGTCAATGTATTTGCCAACCGCATTCCCTATTGCCCTAACTGATTCGTCTCCCCAGCAGTGAAGTGGGAGATGGGGGAGACGTACCCAAACTGGAACAACACTGGGGATATCCAGCTCCGGATCGAAGTCAGGGGTCCATTTATTAAGATAGAGGCCTCTGGAGTCCATAAAATAAGGCCCGTTTCTGAAGATCAGATCCTTGTCTGCTTTAGATTCGAAGTGAAATGTATAATAGCCTTTTCCACAGAATCTTATTGATATTTTCCCCGGAATCTTGTCCGACCAGTTGCGTTCTACCCATCTTTGCACCGTTCTTGGCGATGGCCATAGACCAGTAAATTGCTCGATGAGTCCTTTCTCGGCTAAGGAAAGTGCTGCCATGCGAGGAAGGGTTGGAGGAAGCTGAACTTCCTTAAGAATGTCAAGTTTCTTAATGAATTTTGAGATTGCAGGTCTAGGGCGTAGAGGAGGGAGAGATTTTACCAGATCTGAGAAGGATTTCTCAGGATCCTCCTGGGATAAATCCGGGGGGGGCCATGGCTGAGGCCAAGGCCCAGATCGCTGCGCTACTGGGGTTGATCCGAGGGCTTGCTTAGGGTGCGCACGCTGCTCCCAATCGCCAGTCTACATTAATAGTGTTATTTATAATAATAATAAATAAATATTATTTAATAATAAAATTATTTTATAATAAATTTAGTTTGAATAGTTTTATAGTAATAAATTATTTCTTAGTATAGAATAATTTTTAGTCAAATTAACTGTTATAATCTAACATCTAGTTAGCTTTTCTCTACTTCTATTTATTTTGATGCTTAGATTGGGTTCCTCATCTTGTCGTGAAGATGAACCACACTAGTTGATTCGAAATGCATCGACGAGATTTTCTCCTGTGTGATTTTTACTAAAAGGTGTTTTTTCAAACATATTAGGATCACAGAAGCGTGAATTCAAAATTTATATCATTATTTTGTTTATTGGAAAAAATAATTGAATTTTAATTAAAAACGAGAAGCAAAAACAGAAGTTAAAAAGTTCTTTCGTTCCTCGATGGGGATGACAAATGGACGAATGACGACATAGGACAGGGACATTATTCCCACTACCACATGCCATTAATGTTTCTAAGGCGTGTTGGGAACGCCTCATCTAGTGTGTGCTTGATGAAGGTTATGGAGAGGTTCTTGTGTTTAACGACACTGGCTTGCTCGCGAGGCTCATTTGTGGGTTGTGGGAGATGAGGGCGAAGACTGTGGTGGGTGTAATTTCTCTAGGTGTGCGGGGTGGCTTAGTTCTCAAGCCATTCATCGCTCCTTGTTTGCAGATTGTTAAGCGTGGTTATGATTGTTCGCAGTTTAGTGCTTTGTTGGCTCTGGTGTTGGTTCAGAGTGTAACTACTTGAGACCCTGGGACGCTTTGGCTAGAAGTGGTAAGCGGCAATTTAGTGCAGTTTGAGTCTACCACAACTTTCATAGTGTGGGACGATTACAACCTAGTTTGTGGGACACCTAAATTTGCTACTATGTAGGTAAATTTTTATGGTTACCCCTTTGATGATTTTCTTGCATGGAGATATGAGCTAGTTGATTTTGTTACCCTTAGTGGTGTTCGCCCACATATTCTGGTAGTCAACCTAAGTTTATTGTGCCTACGGGGATTCTTTGTTGTGGGTGGGCAAGTGACCTAGGGTGGTGTAAACGGGTCGTTAGAGCTCGATAGTTCTTAGTGCGTAAGGTGGTCGAGCAAGGGCTTTATTTAGGGTAAAGGTGGTTTAGGGGTTAGTTGGAAATTACGAGTCGCAAGTCTGAGGGATGGGCTCATCGAGACGTTGTGCTATGGTGGCCTGGTATGAGGCCCCGACAATTCTGGTAAAGTGGGACAAGTGGAGGGCGATGTAATGCCAAAGGGGTCATGCCCATAAGGGTGTTGGCCCTTGAGGTAAGGAACGATGCATCTAATGGATCAAAGGGATATTAGGGAGGAGGTGGACCAACAACATGTTAACTCTCCAGACGTAGTGGACCTCCCCCCCCCCCCACTTATTTGACTTTATTGAAGTTGAGTTGCGTTGGGTCACACTGTTAGTAGAGCAATTAGCTTGGGATCGACAAGATTACTAGATTGATTTCATATCCTTTATGAATGATTTGCAGCATAACCAATGGCACATGATGATATGTTGGTTTCACTCTGGCACGAGCAGAAGCGGGTTCAAGATATGCATGATCGCTTGGAAGGAAGGTTGACACATATGGAAGCGCACATGCATGAGGCCTTTCACCAATCTTTATCACCTGGAAATGGGTCAAATGCTCCTTATTTAGGTAACACTGATGTTTAGTGATGTTGGTCGGTTGTTTTTGGGTTTTGGGACTATTTTGGTTATTGTGGGCAATATGCATGAAGTCAACTAGTTTTCTTTTACCGTTGTCTCTTTTTTTTTGCCATTACCTCCTAACCAACAAGTCTAGTAACACTGAGGTTGGAGGCATTTTGATTATGAGACTATCACGATGTAATCGTTGGAAAATCAAGAATCTTGTATATTATGTTTGAATTTCCTTACTTGATATTTACTTGTGATGTCAGTTGCCCTCTCATTACTTTTATTTCTTGTTCATCGAGAAATTACCAAAAATAATGAAGATCACAAAGAGAGAAGGTACATAGGATATAGGCTCCAAGGCAAGGCAAAACCCCTCCAAGGGGAAAACCCATAAATAATACTTCTCTTCTTATAGAATCTATCAAAATGAGACTTCCAAGACCCAATACATGACACAAATTCTTCTTTGACCTAGAAAGTCCTAGAAGCATGAAAAACACGCTTTGACTTAGACTTGAGCATGAAACCCATGCTTTTACAAATAAATTTTTCTTTTTCTTTTTATACAAAATATACAATGTCACGTTTACAAAGGTCATTATGAAGATCGAAACTAGTTATATTCTCCAACACTCTCTCTTGACGAGGGAGGTATTTATAATCCCATCATGAAGTATAAGAAATCTCAAACTTTAAGTATTCTCATAAGAAGAGTGAGAATTATAAGCCATTTGTAAACATCTATACTACAACCAGCATTGTCAACAAGACCTTAACTTAACAAGCTCAACTTAGATGAGATCATCATGCTTGGAGGCTATTAGAGTATGTCCTTACAGCCCTCCGTCACAGACCTTTTCGCTTTTGCATATCATTTTTAGGTGTCTCGCTTGTTCCACTTCGTTGCATTTCGCTAGGGACATGCCATTGACTGACGAGGGGGTTTGGTTTTCTTGTGTTCCCTCATGTTTGTCCCTGCAGGGTTAGTAAAAATTTCTCTAAAAATACAAGTACATTGTCATTTTCTTCATTGTCATACATGATTAGTTTTGTTAAAAAGGGTCTTTAGTCCTAGAGTCTAGGGTTTTGAGTCTCATGCATACACATACTAAAACCCTGCAGGCCATGAGGTTGGCTTCAAAAGATTTTCATTTAATATATTTCCTCATAAAGCATTTAAAAACATTTTTAGTCCAAAACTCTGTTTTGGAACTAAAAATTGTTATTATAAATAATTGTATTTGTTTTATCTCAAAAGGTTTCAGAGCAAGTCTATGATCTTCTCCTAAGCCGAAATGCTAGATCCCTGCAAAAAATCGACAAAAGATTATTAGTCCAAACTTCCGAAAGACATGAGAAATCAAAAAGCAGTGTTGTATTAAAAGACCAAAAGTGAAAAGTGTCAAACATTACAAAGTGGGTTTTTGAATCAATTTAAATCAAATTAGATATTTTGTTTGTATATAAGGGGGAAAACAAGTCTATTCGTTCACCAAAGATCAAAGCAAGAGCGTGTTCAAGTATTGGAGGGCGAAAAACCGGTTTACAAACCCGTCAACAATGTTACAGGTGTGCGGTGCGCATAGGAAGTGTGCGCTACGCATTGGGCAGTTTGAGCCAGTGCAAATTTACAAAGGCGTTGCGCATAGGAGTGTGCGCTGCGCATTGGGGTGGAGCGTTGCGCATTGGATCTCAGCCACAGAAAAACTTGTGGATGCGCCCAAAACTCAACCAAACTCACTCCAAGCTTGCAAATAGGTATGTTATTGCTGCCTAGTAATGTTAGGGTGTTTGATATATCTTTCAAAGAAGGGATTTGATGTATTGGGTTTTGGGAAAATGAAACCCTAGGTTCATAACAAAGGCATCCCTTAAGTTGTTTTAAAATATGTGGGTGGTTTAGTAAGATGTCTCTCATCCTCCATTGATGAAAAAACACTCATTGGTGCACCCTAGTCAAACTTTCCAAAGAGCACACATTGTATTTTGCTCATTTGTCAAAAGGGGACTGTTTTTGTTCATTCATTGAAAACAGATCATTGTTAATTATGGCATGGTTTGTTTGATGTTGTGGTAAAATTACTTTGAATATACATTGAAAATTGACTCCACCACATTTGTATTACTATATATATCATAGACATCTTGACACCAAAGCCATGTCAGACACGGGGTCAGAGTATGAACAACAGTATGATAGTGATTCCACAGCAGAGGGTAATGTGCCAAGAAGGTCTCGCAGAGGTGGCAAAGGTGGTAAGCCTCTCAGGGAAGAGCCTACTTCTTTGGCTCAATTGCAAGCTTGCCCACTTGTAATGGATTGTTTTCGCCGTCAGTCATGCTATCGCTATTGTGAATTAATTTCACACTTCCAGCATCATCGTGAGCTAGCTCGTTTGTTCATTCTACATTTACATGATGGCCATGTAAACCTCGCCGGAGTTGATTTCATTTTGTCACCAGAGATTATTGCAGAGGCCATTGGGATACCAAATGTAGGAGAGCAATGGAATAAACCAACAGTTAGAGAAATCCTACTATCAGCCATACATCAAACCTGGGTATATGAGGCACTTGAGCAGAGTTTTTCCTTTCCACTACCTGAATGATCAATTTGCAACTTTGATGAAACTCATCATTCAGTATTTCAGTTGTGAGGGCAGATTCTCCCGTCTTTATGCATACCATGTCCCTTTGTTGATGCATTTTACAAGGGTACGTATGATGAACATTCCATACTTCATGTTTCGCAACATAGAGAAGATGGTGCCTCTTATACAAAGGAAGACCCTAGCACAGCAACATAACAGTATCTATCATTATGCCTTGATCAAAATCGTGGTGGTTCATCAGTTGGCACAACAGGGCATTACTTGGGAGGATTTTATTTCTCGTGACTTCTTCACAGCGCCTGAGCCACCTCCAGAGATAGTTCATGATGAGGGAGGGCCTTCACAGCAGTTGGACATTCCTGAGACCGAGCATGTCAATGCTCCAGTGTATGTGACATATCAGCGAGGCCACAGGGCCTTTTTTGCATCTGCACGACGAGTACTATCTCCACCCGGGGTGGAAGGGGTCTCGTTGATTTCATCCGCACGGCGAGTATTATCTCCACATCATGTGGAAGGGGTCTCGCCTTCTTCTTCAGCACAGGTACAGATCCAGGATAGGGGCAAGAGGCCCATGTTTGATGAGGTTCCTTCCGGAGTTCAGGACACGGATATCATTGATGTTGATGATAGCTCTCCTAGCTCAGAGCGAAAGGAGATCATCCGAGAGCAAAGGGTTGAGAATGAGTCACTGCAAAAGAAATTGCAGATGGCTAAGTGGGTGATAAACTACTTGGAGCAGCGCAACAAACAGTTGGAAGATGAACATACACTTTATGAGCTGCGGCAAATCCGGGAAGACCGAGAATTGGCCCGAAGGAGACCCGGTGATTTGACACCGATTGATCGAGAATCTATGCTCATCCGGGTAAACAATCATTTGGAGAAGTTGTTGGCGAAGGCAAACAGAGATAAGGACATGCTTCGTCATATGAAAACTCACTATTGGGATCGCATGCATGTTTGCAAAGCGAAAATGAAGATCCGAAAGAGGTGATTGAGCGAAGCACTAAAACGACGAAAGAGGTCGGATCCACTTCGAGTTTTGGTGGAAGCTTCTCTGGCTGAGCATAATACATGATAGAGGGTCTTCACTCCGAATTTGAGCAAATTCGCAGTAATTTTTGTCATTTTGAAATTTTTAGCTTGCAAAACAGGTTTTTTGGTTCAACGCGCAGCACGCCGCGCGCGACCCACAAGATTGGGAGGTCCAAATCACAAATGGCTTGTAGTTTTGGATTTTTCATGAACAATTACACATGATCAGCTATTTCCGAAGCATTTCATTGAGATATGGATGGTCAAAAGGTCCAAAAACATCATGAAAACCACCTTGCTGCCACCTTTTGCCACAACAGGAAGTACCTCTGGGAGAATTCAGTTGTGAGGGGGAAAATGAGCTCCAAATTGGAAAATTCCACTTGGGTTGGAAAGTAGACATCCAGGGCTTTCCAACGAGCTATCGTGAGCTCAATTTGGGTGTCAGGAAGTGCCTCAAAATCAACTAGAAAAGTGCGCTGCGCATAGAGATCAAGGCGCTGCGCATAGAGGATTTTGGCCAATTTTTCACCTTCCAGCTCTGGAATTCTGCTAGTTTTCACCAGTTTCACTCCTTGATGTAATTTTTGACCCAACATGATGTAATTTGATGTATGTAGGGTAACATGGCACTGATCTACCTTCTTCTAGATGATTCATTCACAAATTAGCAAGAAATTAATGTAATGAAATCAGTTTCCTTCTTTTTAGAGGCAGGTTGTTTGGTCATCTAGATTCTTGCTCCATGTTTAGAATTTGTTCAAACTGCTCCTAGAAGGAGGAGCTCGACCCCTAGAGGTTAGGGAATGAGGTTAGCTTGATCTATATATGTAAATTTTCATCCGGTAGCAGAGGTTGGACTCTTGGGAAGATTTTGGCACATTATTGTACATATTTTTCATATTTTGGCTAAGGAAAGATCAGATATTTTGCAGCATCTGTTGGGATTCTTGTGGCTTTCAGTTCTTGATGGTGTTATCTCTCAGTTATTGTAAGTTTATTCATGTTTACATGTATGCCATTCCTTCTTATGCTTCTGAAACTAAATGAATGAGTAAATGAGGTTGAATTCATTGTTTACAGTGCTCTTCCTTTAAGTTTGTTTAGTTTTTCATGTTTTCGCCAGTTTGGAGAGGATCCATGTTCTCCCTTGCCCTCTTCATATCCTTGTCATTCTGATCCATCCATACACCTTATCAAAGGCATCAAGACTACTGCCTACCTCACCCCAACTCGAACTCTGCAAAGATCTGACCTTATTCCCTGCACCCAAAATTGGTTTTCCCATTTCTCCAACACAAAACTCAAAAATCTAAATCAAACTTTCCTATCTCTTTACTAGCCTAAAATCAGTATTCCTTATTGGTCATCTCAGCCCCTTTGAAAACTTATTTACCGCGATAGACCCGGAGAGAGCCCTCTCCTGTCCACGTAGGGCTAGCTACGAGGTTGAGCTTGGTTTGATGTTGCCTTGAGTTTTGCCTTCCTCAGCCTGAGGCAGATTAGAGTGTTAACATAGTGGCGACCATACTGGGGAGAATTGATATTGTTTGCTGGTTGATGTGTTTGCTACATAAGTCTTAGACGGAGTCTGAAGATATGCCAGGTAGCGTTCGAAACGCTTTTGCTATGCATAAGCGCAAGTAGATAAACATTGCTTCAGTCGATCTCCGGTGAGTTCGTGAATGTAGCACTTGATTTGAAATTTATCCCAGTATATTTATTCGTTCTAGACCTTGGATGATTGAGTCTAGACATTGATAGGCTGAAAATTGTTTGTGTCCTTTTGCTGGTTCGAAATAATTCCACACTGGCTTCAAGAAGATACACAAGATTAAATCCTGATCCAGATCCTCCTCCCATTTATGAGAACCCAAATCTGATTGCGAGAATACACCGACGAGAAGGTCCCATAATTCCTGTGTTTAAGTCTCATTCTTGTCCTGCAATTTTTAAGTATATTGAAGAACTTGACTTTGACGAGAAGTTTGAATTGTCGCTGTTTAAAACCAACTCCGAAAGTGCACTTGATTCTCTTGTTCCAAATCCTGATTTTGCTGCAGCTCTTGAATTTGAAAAACACAATAAATTAATTGAAAATTTTATCTTGAGCACCTTCAGAGCGACATCCAAACTGCGAATCTTGCTGATTTCCTAGAAGCTGCATCTGCAAATATTGGATCTACTGTCACGGCTTCCGCTTCGAAAATTCCTACTGAACCGCCTTTCATTCCCACTATTCCCCTGCAACCTATAATTACTTATTCAGAATCTGCAGCCACTTCCCTTCCTTCATCCCACATCGCTTCTCCTCCGCATACTCCTCATACTGCAGCTACACCCACTCCACCAACAACCCCTAGACTAAATCCACCTAGAGCAATGGCTACTCGTTTCGCACCTCTTGCTTTACCTCAGCAATTGCATTATATGCCCGCGGATTATCAGAGTAAGATTCCCATATTTGATGGCACTCCTCAAAGTGTGTTCGCTCAGCAGCACATAGACAGAATGGCAGATTTTTGTGATTTACATGAGATTGATGAGGAGGATGTAACTATGCGATTGTTTCTGCAAACATTCGGAGGAGAGGGAAGAAAATGGTTCAGAGGCTTGGGAGGTAGAAGTGTACCTACATTGGATGAACTTCATAAACAGTTTCTAGATCGTTGGGAAATAAAAAAGATCCACTTCAGATCAATGCCGAGTATAACAATATTAAACGCAATCATGGTGAGTCTGTCCAAGACTACGTTATCAGATTTAATACAGTTTATAATGCTATTCCGGATGATTTAAGACCATCTAGAAAATCAGCTCTTCTTAAATTCCCGGATGGTTTTGATTCGGAGATGGCTTATTCATTACGGGACAGAGATCCGCCTACCTTGGAGGATATGCAAAATGTTGCTGTTAGTGTCGAAGCAAATTTGAATGATAAAAGAGCTAGGATGAAAGCTGAGAAGCGAGTGACCATCAAAGAAGAAGCTTCTACATTAGATAAGATACTTCACAAGGTAGAGAGGATGGTTGAAAAGCTCACTCTTGACAAGCCAGAACCGCAGATCCGAAATCCTAATTTCCGTGGTCAGCAGCAGCCACAATTTAGAATTAAGCAACGTGAACAAAGAACACAAGAACCGATAGTTCAGCAGCAGGTAAAGACTCCTCTTCAGCAAAATTTTGTTAGTCAAGAATCTGATGATGAAGGTGATACTGTAGGGGAGGAAAATCATTTCTTTACTCCTGATGATCTGCCTACCTATATTACGGAAGAGGAAGAATTTGTACAAAGCTCCACCACACACCAAGATGAGGATTATATTCTATCAAATGATGCAGCACTTGAAGAAGGATCGAAGGAGTACGAAAGAGGATACATGAATGCTTTATCCGCCCAACAGAAGCAATACTCATTAAGAAATCGAGATGTGCCCATAAACCCCATTAAGAAGAAGAAGGAGATTTCAACAAAAAATGATCCAGCTGTACCACAAAAGAAAGGAAAAGAGATAATTGATCCCGCAGCAAGTAAATCATCATCAACAGACAAGGTAAATCAGCTACCAAACACAATGAGGGATAAAGATGAAAAAAGAGAAATTCCGGTCAAAGAGGTTGAAAAGGTTTCGGCATTTAGTTTGGAGAACGAAATTTGAAAACTGAAAATATCTATTCCTTTGACTGAAATCATGAAAAACAGCAGCTACCGAGGTCAAGTCTCCAAAATTCTGAATTTTGATCCCATGTTTGACACGGTAAATGTTGAAGATGATCAGCCGGAATTGATTTTTGGGCCTGCTTTAAATGGTGAGTCTCTTGAAAGTGATGTTCCTCCCTTTTATATCAGTTTGAGGTTGCATGAGTATGGACTCGGGTGCTTCGCACAATTTGATGCCAAAAGCAATCATGGAAAAGTTGGGATTAGATATTAAAATAAAATACCATGATTTGTATTCATTTGATTCTAGCTGTGTAAAGTGTATTGGATTAATCAAGGACTTGGTGGTAAGCTTAGATCAAATTCCAGCTAAGAATGTCTTGATGGATGTGGTTGTGGCGGACATTCCTCCACGTTTTGGTATGCTGCTTTCAAGATCTTGGGGGGCTAAGTTGAAAGGTACACTACAGTTAGATTTTTCTTATGCTACAATTCCAGTCTTCGGTCAAATGAGAAAGCTATATCGAGAGCAGAAGATGAAATACATGATAACAAGAAAAGAAAAACCAATCAATCATCCTGTAAATTATGTACATACAGTTTTGGAGTCGTTTGTTTTGTTTGCTGATAGTTTTAATGAGATAGATAGTCAATTAGTTCAGGCATAAGATATACTAGAAATTGCTGAGAATTTTAGAGAAGTTCTGCAGAAAGAAAGAAGTGAAAAGCAAGCTATTATGGAGCAAACAGCTGAAGATAATGGGCAGCAAACAGAAAAAACTGAGCTAACACAATTTCAGCACTTGGAGGAGGATGAAGATGGTCTTTGGACCATGGATTTTGATGGTGCAGTAGGAAGTGATGGTGCTGGTATTGGTGTGTGGATTCGAAGTCCCTTTTCCACTCAAGACAAAGTTCCAAGCAAGGTGAGAGTCTGTTCCTATAAACTAGCATTTGACTGTTCTAATAATGAAGCGGAATATGAGGCTCTCATTGCTGGCCTTAAGATTCTTAGTAAGCTGAAAGAAAAAAGAATTGCAGATATGGTGATTCAGAGTTGGTGATAAAGCAGGTGAAAGGTGAGTGTCAAGCCAAGCATCCTCGCATGAGGGCATATCAAAATGCAGTTTTAGATATTTTGAAACTCTTTTCTGATCATAATTTGACATGTGTGCCTCGCATTTAAAATGGTGTTGCTGATGCACTGGCTAAGGCAGCAAGCAATTTAAAAATCCCAATGAATTCCAACAACAAATTCGAAATTCATGTGAAACACCACCCCACCATTCCCGATAATCAGCGATGTTGGCAAGTCTTTCAGGATGATGAAGAGATTAATGATTTTCTGCAGAATAAGGGTAAGTTTAAAGATACCTCTATAGATACAGGACATGATGATGGTAATGTTGATATACAAGTAAATCAAATGGATGTGCTGCAACTTAAAGATAACATTATTCCTAAGGGATTGATTCCTTTAGAGGAGCTGTTTGACCAAGACGATGTGGCCCGCAAACCGACTTTGAGATCGACTGAAAAGGGTGTTGAAGAGGTAAACAATGGGACAGCTGAGAATCCCAAGATGGTAAAGCTATCAAAGTCATTGTCACCAAAGGTAAAGGAAGAATATATCAGATTGTTGTCTTCATTTTCTAACGTTTTTGCTTGGGATTACGCAGATCGGAAAACATATGACACTAATATCATTCAACATACTATCCCTATAAAACCAAATCAGAAGCCTTTCCGTCAAAAGTTGAGGAGAATCAATCCTAAGCTGCTGCCATTGATAGAAAAAGAAGTGAACAAATTGTATAAGTCAGGAATCATTGTGCCTATCAGATTTTCCGATTGGATATTAAATTTGGTACCCGTAAGAAAGAAAACCGGTGAGATCCGTTTATGTATTGACTTCAGAAATTTGAATAAGGTGTCCTTAAAAGACAATTATCCACTGCCCAAAATGGACCATATATTGCAGCGAGTAGTTGGAGCATCAAGGATGTCACTACTCGACGGCTATTCAGGATACAATCAGATTTTAGTGCATGAAGATGATCGTGACAAAACTGCGTTTACCACTCCATGGGGAACGTTTCATTATGCAAATATGCCGTTTGGTTTGAAAAATGCAGGTGCCACTTTTCAACGTGCAATGGACATGGCTTTCGCCAATGAGAAAGATGTATTTTTGGTCGTTTACCTTGATGATTTAACTGTGTTTTCAAATTGTGATGAGGAGCATTTATATCATTTGAAAATTGTTTTTCAAAAGTGCAGCAAATATGGCATTTCGCTTAATCTAAAAAAGAGCCTTTTCGCCATGGATGAAGGTAAGCTCCTTGGCCACATCATATCAAAAGATGGCATTCGTGTGGACCCTGCACGTGTTCAGGCCATCCAGTAGATTGAACAGCCCCGGAACAAGAAAGAAATACAGTCATTTAATGGCAAACTGAATTTTCAGCGTCGTTTCATTCCAAATCTTGCCGAGCATCTTAGAGAAATCACGAACATGCTGAAAAAGGACAGTCAGTTAAAGTGGACAGAAGAAGCGGTGAAATCATTTAATTTGGTAAAGTTAGCTCTTTCTTCAGCCCCTACTTTAATTAGCCCGGATTACACACATCACTTCATTTTGTTTTCATTTGCTTCTGAGCACACTTTGGCAGCTGTACTAATGCAAAAAAGGGATGGAGTTGAGAAGCCTATTGCCTTTTTCAGTCGTATTATAAGGGACGGAGCATTGAAATACAACATCATTGAAAAACAAGCATTGGCGCTTGTAAAGGCCTTGAAAGACTTCCGTGTGTATATATTGCATTCCCACATTATAGCATGTGTTCATAACGTAGCAGTAAAGGATGTTTTGGTACAGGTAGATCCAGAAGGAAGGCAAGGTAAGTGGATTGCTGCGTTGTTAGAGTATGATGTGGAGATTAAACCAACTAAGCTGATCAAAGGTCAAGGACTCGCCAAATTAATGGCCGAAACAAATCTGCATGTTCTAGACATAAATTTGATTGCTGCTATGTCCGATGAAGATGAGGAGAGTCTGGTAAATCAAATATCTGATATTTTTGTTTCTTCCCCTTGGTATGCTGACATTATATACGCACTTGAAAATTTGTCTTCACCTACCGGGATGCCTAGAAATAAGAGTAGAACATTGAAATTGAAAGCTGCCAAATTTTGCATCCTTAATTCTGCATTATATTGGAAAGACCCTGGTGGAATGCCGCTGAATTGTTTGGTAGAGGAGGAAGCCAAACGAGTTGTGGAAGATTTTCATAGAGGTGACTGCGGGGGCCATCTGTTTTGGAAAACCACAGCGAATAAGATTCTAAGGGCAGGTTTTTATTAGCCTTCGTTATTTTCAAATGTATATAAAGCTGTTAAGAATTGTCACGAATGCCGAATTTTTCAAGGAAAGCAGAAACTACAGCCATTGCCTCTCAAATCAATTGAGGTCAGCGCACCATTTCAGTAGTGGGGCTTGGATTTTATAAGGGAAATTCATCCGGCATCTTCAGGACAACATAGATGGATATTAACAGCTACAGACTACTTCACAAAATGGATTGAAGCAATTCCCACTCGACAGGCCACGGATGCGGTAATTATTTATTTTCTTGAAAATAATATATTGTCATGTTTTGGGTGTCCTAGTAAGCTAATCACAGATAATGCAGCGGCATTCAAGTCAAAGAGAATGGTTGAATTTTTCTATAAGTACAATATCAGCTTGGGGCATTCGACCGCCTACCATCCGCAAGGAAATGGGTTGGCAAAATCTTCAAATAAGTCCTTGGTAAATATCATTAAAGAGTTGTTGGAAATCAATAAAAAGGGCTGGCACAAGAAATTAGTGAATGCACTGTGGGCTGATAGGGTAAGTCAGAAAAAGTCTATTGGCATGTCTCCTTTTGAGTTGGTGTACGGGACGGACACGGTTTTTCCTACTTCACTTGCTATTCCGGTAGTCAAATTGCTTCAAGAAGCCGGTAGTGAGGGAGATCCCATGCAGAGGCGGATTAATCAAATGATTCATTTACAGCAGACACAGGAGGAAGTATTTCAAAATACTTTAAAGTTGCAGGAGCGCATAAAGAAGATTTATGATAGAAAGGCAAAAATAGATAAGTTTCATCTGTATGAGGTGGTTTTGAAGTGGGATGTCCGGAATGAAGATAAAGGAAAGCACGACAAATTTGAAAATTTATAGAAGGGTCCTTATAAGATTGCAACATATCGTGGTCAGAACGCTTTTCTTCTCAAGGAAATGATGGAGATGATTGTCCTGGAGGGCCGATCAATGGTCGGCTGCTAAAGCGATACCATTTCTAAGTATTGTCTGCTCATTTCATGTGTGTACTGATCTCTCATCTTCAGTCTGGGGCCCCTAGTGAAGGCTATAATTCTGGAGATGAAGGTTAGTTGATTTGAGATTTGTCGAGTTAGTTTTGTCAGTCCTTTCAGTTTTCAAAATCGAGTCAATTTAGGTCAGAGTTGTGTTCAGTTTTCAGTCAAATCTGCAGTCAATAAATGTGTCAAAGTTTTGTGTTAATTGTTGAAATAATGACTCCATCGCCCAATGGATGAAAGGTACTGGTCTGCTCTCCTAGAGATCTGTCGTTCTTGGCGTCTCCAAGGAGCCACCATCCCCATTGGAGCCAATGTTAGAGTCAGTCCTTACAGCCCTACGTCAGAGATCTTTTCGCTTTTGCATATCATTTTCAGGTGTCTCGCTTGTTCCACTTCGTTGCATTTCGGTAGAGACATGCCATTGACTGACGAGGGGGTCTGGTTGTCTTGTGTTCCCTCATGTTTGTCCCTGCAGGGTTAGTAAAAATTTCTCTAAAAATACAGGTACATGGTCATTTTCTTCATTGTCATACATGATTAGTTTTGTTAAAAAGGGTCTTTAGTCCTAGAGTCTAGGGTTTTGAGTCTCATGCATACACATACTAAAACCCTGCAGGCCATGAGGTTGGCTTCAAAAGATTTTCATTTAATATTTTTCCTCAGAAAGCATTTAAAAACATTTTTAGTCCAAAACTCTGTTTTGGAACTAAATTTTTATTATTATAAATAATTGTATTTGTTTTATCTCAAAAGGTTTCAGAGCAAGTCTCCGATCTTCTCCTAAGCCGAAATGCTAGATCCCTTCAAAAAATCGACAAAAGATTATTAGTCCAAACTTCAGAAAGACATGAGAAAATCAAAAAGCAGTGTTGTATTAAAAGACCAAAAGCGAAAAGTGCCAAACCTTACAAAGTGGTTTTTTGAATCAATTTAAATCAAATCAGATGTTTTGTTTGTATATAATGGGGAAAACAAGTCTATTCGTTCACCAAATATCAAAGCAAGAGCATGTTCAAGTATTGGAGGGCGAAAAACCGGTTTGCAAACCCGTGGACAGTGTTACAGGTGTGCGTTGCGCATAAGAAGTGTGCGCTGCGCATTGGGCAGTTTGAGCCAGTGCAAATTTACAAAGGCGTTGCGCATAGGAGTGTGCGCTGCGCATTGGGGTTGAGCGCTGTGCATTGGATCTCAGCCACATAAAAACTTGTGTATGCGCCCAGAACTCGACCAAACTCACTCCAAGCTTGCAAATAGGTATGTTATTGCTGCCTAGTAATGTTAGGGTGTTTGATATATGTTTCAAAGAAGGGATTTGATGTATTGGGTTTTGGAAAAATGAAACCCTAGGTTCATAACAAAGGCATCCCTTAAGTTGTTTTAAAATATGTGGGTGGTTTAGTAAGATGTCCCTCATTCTCCATTGATGACAAAACACTCATTGGTGCACCCTAGTCAAACTTTCCAAAGAGCACACATTGTATTTTTCTCATTTGTCAAAAGGGGACTGTTTTTGTTCATTCATTGAAAACAGAGAATTGTTAATTATGGCATGGTTTGTTTGATGCTGTGGTAAAATTACTTTGAATATAAATTGAAAATTGACTCCACCACATTTGTATTACTATATATATCATAGACATCTTGACACCAAAGCCATGTCAGACACGGGGTCAGAGTATGAACAACAGTATGATAGTGATTCCACAGCAGAGGGTAATGTGCCAAGAAGGTCTCGCAGAGGTGGCAAAGGTGGTAAGCCTCTCAGGGAAGAGTCTACTTCTTTGGCTCAATTGCAAGCTTGCCCACTTGCAATGGATTGTTTTCGCCGTCAGTCATGCTATCGCTATTTTGAATTAATTTCACACTTCCAACATCATCGTGAGATAGCTCGTTTGTTCATTCTACATTTACATGATGGCCATGTAAACCTCGCCGGAGTTGATTTCATTTTGTCACCAGAGATTATTGCAGAGGCCACTGGGATACCAAATGTAGGAGAGCAATGGAATAAACGTCAGCATTTAGAGAAATCCTACTATCAACGATACATCAAACCTGGGTATATGAGGCACTTGAGCAGAGTTTTTTCCTTTCCACTACCTGAATGATCAATTTGCACCTTTGATGAAACTCATAATTCGGTAGTTCAGTTGTGAGGGCAGATTCTCCCGTCTTTATGCGTACCATGTCCGTTTGTTGATGCATTTTACAAGGGTACATATGAGGAACATTCCATACTTCATGTTTCGCAACATAGAGAAGATGGTGCCTCTTGTACAAAGGAAGACCCCAGCACAGCAACATAACAATATCTATCATTATGCCTTGATCAAGATCGTGGTGGTTCATCAGTTGGCACAGTAGGGCATTACTTGGGAGGATTTTATTTCTCGTGACTTCTTCACAGCGCCTAAGCCACCTCTAGAGATAGTTCATGATGAGGGAGGGCCTTCACAACAGTTTGACATTCCTGAGACCGAGCATGTCAATGCTCCAGTGTATGTGACATATCAGCGAGGCCGCAGGGTCTTATTTGCATCTGCACGACGAGTACTATCTCCACCCGGGGTGGAAGGGGTCTCGTTGACTTCATCCGCACAGCGAGTATTATCTCCACATCATGTGGAAGGGGTCTCGCCTTCTTCTTCAGCATAGGTACAGATCCAGGATAGGGGCAAGAGGCCCATGTTTGATGAGGGTCCTTCCGAAGGTCAGGACACAGATATCATTGATGTTGATGATAGCTCTCCTAGCTCAGAGCTAAAGGAGATCATCCGAGAGCAAAGGGCTGAGAATGAGTCGCTGCAAAAGAAATTGCAGATGGCTAAGTGGGTGATCAACTACTAGGAGCAGTGCAACAAACAGCTGGAAGATGAATATACACTTTATGAGCTGCGGCAAATCCGGGAAGACCGAGAATTGGCCCGAAGGAGACCCGGTGATTTGACACCGATTGATCGAGAATCTATGCTCATCTGGGTAAACACTCATTTGGAGAAATTTTTGGCGAAGGCAAACAGAGATAAGGACATGCTTCGTCATATGAAAACTCACTATTGGGCTCACATGCATGTTTGCAAAGCGAAAATGAAGATCCTAAAGAGGCGATTGAGCGAAGCACTAAAACGGCGAAAGAGGTCGGATCCACTTCGAGTTTTGGCCGAAGCTTCGTTGGCTGAGCATAATACATGATAGAGGGTCTTGACTCCGAATTTGAGGAAATTCGGAGTAATTTTTGTCATTTTGAAATTTTTGGTTTGCGAAACAGGTTTTTTGGTTCAACGCGCAGCATGCCGCGCGTGACCCACAAGATTGGGAGGTCCAAATCACAAATGGCTTGTAGTTTTGGATTTTTCATGAAGAATTACACATGCTCAGCTATTGCCGAAGCATTTCATTGAGATCTGGATGGTCAAAAGGTCCAAAAACATCATGAAAACCACCTTGCTGCCACCTTTTGCCACAACAGGAAGTACCTCTGGGAGAATTCAGTTTTGAGGGGGCAAATGAGCTCCAAATTGGAAAATTACACTTGAGTTGGAAAGTAGACATCCAGGGTTTTCCAACGAGCTATCGTGAGCTCAATTTAGGTGTCAGGAAGTGCCTCAAAATCAGCTAGAAAAGTGCGATGCACATAGAGATCAAGGCGCTGCGCATAGAGGATTTTGGCCAATTTTTCACCTTCCAGCTCTGGAATTCGGCTAGTTTTCACCAGTTTCACTCCTTGATGTAATTTTTGACCCAACATGATGTAATTTGATGTATGTAAGGTAACATGGCACTTATCTACCTTCTTCTAGATGATTCATTCACAAATTAGCAAGAAATTAATGTAATGAAATCAGTTTCCTTCTTTTTAGAGGCAGGTTGTTTGGTCATCTAGATTCTTGATCCATGTTTAGAATTTTTCAAACTACTCCTAGAAGGAGGAGCTCGACCCCTAGAAGTTAGGGAATGAGGTTAGCTTGATCTATATATGTAAATTTTCATTCAGTAGCAGAGGTTGGACTCTTGGGAAGATTTTGGCACATTATTGTACATATTTTTCATATTTTGGCTAAGGAAAGATCAGAGATTTTGCAGCACCTGTTGGGATTCTTGTGGCTTTCAGTTCTTGATGGTGTTATCTCTCAGTTATTGTAAGTTTATTCATGTTTACATGTATGCCATTCTTTCTTATGCTTCTGAAACTAAATGAATGAGTAAATGAGGTTGAATTCATTGTTTACAACGCTCTTCCTTTAAGTTTGTTTAGTTTTTCATGTTTTCGCCAGTTTGGAGAGGATCCATGTTCTCCCTTGCCCTCTTCAGCTCCTTGTCAATCTGATCCATCCATACACCTGATCAAAGGCATCAAGACTACTGCCTACCTCGCCCTGACTCAAACTCTGCAAAGATCTGACCTTATTCCCCGCACCCAAAATTGGTTTTCCCGTTTCTCCAACACAAAACTCAAAAATCTAAATCAAACTTTCCTATCTATTTACTAGCCTAAAATTAGTATTCCTTATCGGTCATCTCAGCCCCTTTGAAAACTTGTTTACCGAGATAGACCCGGAGAGAGCCCTCTCCTGTCCTCGTAGGGCTAGCTACGAGGCTGAGCTTGGTTTGATGTTGCCTTGAGTTTTGACTTCCTCAGCCTGAGGAAGATTCGATCGTTAACAGAGGCTTTACATGAGATACCACTTTACCTCTAAAGGCACATACCCCATCCAGATGTTCGCCAGGTATGCCCTTTTAGAACTATTCTCATCTTAGATTGCCAATCCTCAAAGAATATCAATCCTCTTCGACTACTCTTATCTCGGATGCCCTATTTGATCCTCAAAGAGTATCAATTTATAGGTTCATTTCTATCTTGGATTTTATAATCCTCAAGAAGTTCCAATCTCAGATGCTTATCTAATCCTTTGGATCCCATTCTTTCCTTATGGCCTTCACTAAGACTTACAACTATTAGTCATGGTCTAGTGCATGACACATAAAGAGAAAAATATTTTGTTCATCATCCCTCCCTCTCAACCAGGGAAGAGACATCCACCAAATCAAGCTTACTTCTTAAATACTCAAGCTTCTTGTTTAGTAATGCTTTTGTCATAATATCAACTACATGTTCATATGTAGGAATATTGTGTAGCTTCACGACCCCATCTCATACCAAACTTTTGATGTAGTGGTACTTATTATTTATATGCTTTGTCCTAGCATGAAACATCGGGCCTCTGCCAACTTTATGTAGCTTTCATTGTCACAATGTATACATGTGGGGCTTAGTGGTCCTTCAAATAAATATGATAGTAACTTCTTGATCCAAACAACTTCGCTGCAAACTTTACTTGTAGCAACATACTCGGCTTCAACACTATTCAAAGCAACAATATATTTCTTCTTACTCATTCGTGAGATCATGGAAGATCCCAAACTAAAGCATCCACATGTAGTGCTTCTTCCATTTGTCTCGCTGCTACTCCAATCAGAACTTGTATATCCTATGAGTTTAATTTCATTGCCAACATATCAAAGGCAATGATGTATGGTCCCATGTAGATATCTTAGGATGTGTTTGGTTGTTATCCAATGGCCATGTCTTGGCTCCATCTGAAATTGATTAAGGACATTTACTACAAAACAAATGTCAAGTCTAGAATTCACCATATACATCAAGGAGCCAATCAATTGTCTGCACAAAGAAGGATCCACCGGACAAGAATTTGAACTCCTCAACTTCTTTATATTAGTAATCATAGAATTTATCACTGACTTGCTATCCATCATGCAATTTTTTTGTGTGGAATCTTGATCACATATTTTCCTTGACCAAGATATATTTCACTTGGTTTTTGCTAGATTTCTAGTCCCAGATAGTAATGCATAATCCCAAGATCCTTCATGTCAAATTCGATTTCTAACTACTTCTTTCATTCTTGAATTTGATGTTCCATACATGTAACAAGTAGATCATCCACATATATGAGTATGATGATTAGTTCACCATTAAGCACTTTAATGTAGAGGTTAGCATCTACAAAACTTTTGACAAATCCAAGTCTCAATAGGTATGTATCCGTTCTAACATACCATGCCTTAGGTGCTTGCTTTAAGCCATACAAAGCCTTCTTTAATATGTAGACACGTGTCTCCCTCTTATTGAATTCAAATCCTTGAGGTTTTTCGATGTAAACCTCTTCACTATATGGTCCCATTCATAAAATTTGTTTTGACATCCATTTGATGGATGTTCCATCCCATAGTAACAACCAAAGAGACAAGTGACGTGATTGTTGTATATCTAGCTATAGGAGCAAATGTTTCTTCATAATAATTGCCTTCCTTTTATGATAAGCCTCTAGCTACAAATCTAGATTTGTACTTATCAATGCTCCCATTGACTACATGTTTTATTTTATATATCCATTTTGAAGTGATTATGGATTTGTTACTTGATTTAGGAATGATTTCCCAGGCATCATTCTTCATAATTGACTGGTATTCTTCCTACATTGCATTCTTCCACTATTGATGTTTAGTTGCATCTTCATAGGAGGAGGGTTAAGCTTTAATGAGTTTAGTCATATAGGTTGCATAACCAAAATACCTCTTAGGTCTTTTACTTTCTCTAAAGGTTCCTTTTACAGTGTGAACTTCTGCTTATTGTAGATTTATTCTCAACCAAGCAGGCCTCTTACAATTTTCAGGAACAACAACTTGTTGCACACGCTTATTAGGACCTTAGACATCTTCTTAGGCCGATGTAGGATCTTTAACATTGTTCCTTGAGATATCCTAAAAAATGGGTACCTCTTCTTCATTAGAATCGATTGGAATATCTTTTGATCTCTTGTAAGCCATATTTTCATCAAAGATGACACCTTGGCATACTTCAATACGATGATCCTATTTAATGTAGATTGTGTAGGCCTTTGATGAAGCACTATACCCAACAAATATGCCTTTTTATTGGTAGGATACAAATTCTTCCTCTTGTCCTTTGGAATGTGTATATAAATAAGACATCCAAATATTCGAAGATGATCCACACTGGGCTTCTTTCCTGTAAATTCTTTTTTTGGAGTCATGTCGTTGAGAATATTATGGGCACTTCAATTTTGCAAGTACACAGTTGTTACACATGCTTCTCCTTATAAGAATTGACAGATATCTTGATCATGTAGCATGGCTTTGACACATTCTTCAACTGTTTTGTTCTTCCTTTCAGCTACACAATTCTATTCAGGATTATAAGAAACAATTAGCTCCCTCTTAATCTCTGCTTCATTGCAAAATGTTATAAGCACTTTGGAGGTATATTCTCCACCACTATCACACCTTAGGGTCTTGATATTCCTTTTTGTCAAATTTTCTAATTCATTCTTTAATTCTTGAAACTTCTCAAATACCTCATCTTTATTCTTGAGAAGGTATAACCATGTTTTCCTTGATAAATCATTGATGAATGTTGTTGAAGAATGTAACTAGGTTCGGTCTTCATAAATGTATTTGATTCATTATGTAATGTACTTGTCAAAAGAATTATATATATATATATATATATGTGTGTGTGTGTGTGTGTGTGTGTGTGTGTGTGTGTGTGTGTGTGTATTATTGTATTAAGAACTTATTAAAGCATGGGTTTCATGCTAGGGTCATCATTATATTAGTCAAATTCCCCATTGTGGACTCCTAGGATTAATATTCAGTCATTGGAGTCATTGTATAATTAAATAGACCCTTCTTGGGCTTTGGAATATGTAAAAAGGTTTATTATTGAGTAAAATATAATTTATGTAACCACCACACCAAGTCGGCCTAAAGGACACCTATTCACCCTCACCTAGAGCCTATAAAAGGAAGGAGGTCGAATTCATTTGGAGTATATTATCTCAAGTTAGTTCGATATCTCTATAGAAGTTAGAAAAAGTACATAGTGGATCAAGGAAGCCAAAAGGAGTGTGAGTTGGGTCAAGGTCAAAGAGAAGGAAGAAATCGAATTTTTGGTGCTACTCTTTCTCTCTTTTATGCCCTAGTTTGGGAGATCGAATTCTTCCAAGTGTTGTTGTTGCTAGCTATTTCTTGATGTCGTAAGTTGCTAGATAGTCAAAGTTGTTGGGGTGTAAGTGCTACTACAAAGGGGTCGAAGATCTAAAAGGGCTGACATGGTATGGAGGGAAGGTTTGGTTTATGTCTAGGTTGAAAAGCCTAAAAAAAAACTATTGAAGGAAGAGAATTTTTACTAGGTTTTCCCCTCGAGGGGGGGTTTTCTTTAGCATAGTGCATACATATTGTGTCTTGTGTTTTTGTGATCTTCATACACACATAATATGGTAATTGATTGATGAAATATAAGATAATAAATAAGTAAAAGAAGCCAACATAACTCACAAGTAATTATCAAGAAAGAGGAATCAAACCCTAATCTACTTGCATTGATTTCTCAACATGGTATCACTTATACATCTTTGGAGTATTCTCAGTGAAAGGTTTTGTTTGCATTGAAGATCAAGTCAGTTAGATTAAGATCCCAAGGATATTTATGGGCTGATGGAATTAATATTTTGAGGTATCTTGAAAGGATGGGTAGAAAATTACATTGAGATTGTTAAGTATTTATTGACCATATTAAAGACACCTTGAAGTAGAATGAGGATTTTGGTATACCTTAAGGAGACATGTTTAGATCATTTTCAAAAAACGAGGATGTAAAATCTTTCACAAAATTCAGAGAAGACTTTCAGTGCACTTAAGTAACAAGCTTTCAATATTCTACAGTGAATTGTTCGAATCAACTTCAGAGAGATGAACTCGTGAGATTTTAGTAAGTGACAAAGTGAGGGATCTATGCAAATCTCAGAGGGAGGTTCAACAATATTACAGTGATAAATTTCGGTACATCTTAGCAATGTAAGGAGGATTTAATAAAGCAAAAATATTCATTTGAAGACTATCCGAAGTCTGTCCAAAGAAAGCACTCTTTGAGTACAAGGAACCAACTTAAAAGAAATCAAGTAAGTATTGTCACTACAACAAGTATGTAAACACAAGGTACATATGTTCATAAACTTTTAGATTTTCAATGTGTCTAATCTTAAAAGGTTTACGAGTAATGTAGGATTTCAAGCAAAATTCCTTAATTGAAAGAAGGAATAACTTTTCACAGGATTCCATCCTCCATGGTTATGTAGGAGATCTAACTTGAGATATTAAATCATGTTCTTTGTATCACATGTTCTACTTGAAATTATGTATTACATGTATAAAAGATCATGACTTAATACAAAGAGAACACTTCCTACAAGGTTTGTCGAGGAACATCTCCAACTATGTCTTAGACTATACACTTAAAAGTATGTTCATCTTATTTTTGAAATTTGTGTTACATTAATAACATCGTTATGTCTAGTTGTATTGGATCATAAAGGTTCTTGTTTATTGTGATTCATCATTTGATAAATCTACCCTCCTTACTTCCTTGATTATTTTTTATAGAACCCTTGAAAAGATCTATGGAAAACCCTAACTTAAGGATATGCTAAGGATAATGTGTGAAACCCTAATTTACATAGGGTTATTATTGAAAAAAAAAAATTGATGTTTTAATGAAGTCTAAAGTAATTGATTGGTCATGTTTTGTTTGGGATTTTGGTATGGTTATGGAAACCCTAACTTGCTAGGGTTGAATGATAATGCCTAAAATTCTTAACCTTTGAAGTATTAGTAATTTAGGATTTGTTATGTTCTTATATTGAAACCCTGGCTCATTAGGATTTGGTGGAATGTGTAAGCAAGACCCTTATAATATCTTAGAAATGATTTCCTTGGGATGTGTGTGTTTGTCCGATCAAACCCTAGCTTAATCAAGTTTGTTATATGTCTATCTCTAATTGATATTTGTGAAGTTGGGTTTGATTAACACAAGATATGGAATGTTTGTGCATGATGATGAAGTCCTAGATGTATGATTTGACATGTTTTTTGGTGGTCATGAATCCTAGGGTTTGGAACTAAGCCCTAGTTGAAGTTTGTTTTTCTAGGATGATAGTATTTGTGCATTCTAGGGTTTTGGAGTTAAACCTTAGTATAATTAAAATCTCTGATATATGATGATAGTGTGATAATTTGATATTTGGTAAGTTTGTTGAAATCTGAGTTTTAGTTGTCATTGATGTTTGATTAAGAAAATCTAGGGTTTGCAACAAACCCTAGTGGAAGGTAGTCATGTTGTTGACTGAGTTGTGATTAGTTTTGATTGTTAAATCTCATGTATGAAATCTAGGGTTTGTATGAAACCCTAGTGGGAAGTATAACATATGAATTATGAAATTTGTTAGATACTTTGTAGATATATATTTGTTTGAATTGTTTCTAGGGTTTATTGTACGTTGTAGTAGGGTATGTCACACCTTTGGAAGTAACATTGAAACCATAGGTGTAATGGAATTTGTTATGATAAAGTCGCTAGAAAGATGCTGAAGAGTATTTGTCTCTTGTTTGTAATTTTGGGCATTTGATATATATAAAGTTGAATGCTTCTGTGATTTTGGTATGGTTAACTTCATGCTTCTATAGATTTGGTTGTACTTGCTATCTAAGTTGTGAATGTGCGTGATCTTCAAGATAGTGAAGATGTTGGTAAAGTAAAGTTGATGTGATAAGCATGATGTGAATGGTGATGGTAATTATAAATTTGATGAGAAGGATGGAAGCGACGAAAGATTCTTTGGTGTTGTAAAGAAGAAGTAGAACTCCCTAAGTTAAGAGGGAACCTGGATGAAATCTCCCTAGGTTAAGAGGGAGCTTGAATGAAAGAAATCTCCCTAGATTGAAAAGGATCACGGATGAAAGAAATCTCCTTAGGATAAGAGGATGGTTGAGAATATTCATTGTACATGAATGATTAGATCCTCTCTGATTAAGAGGGAGTGATAGATATGGTTCTCTACTTCATGTGTCATGCACTAGAATAGGACTAACAACCGTAAGTTTTAGTGAAGGCCATGAGTAAGAGAAGAAAATTTGAGAATGTATTTTGAAAGGCTACTAAGATAAGAAAAACCGGATCAATTTATGAAATATGTTGTTGCATGAGAAGTAGAAAGGAAGTTGCATGGTTGATGAATCTTTTGTCAAGATTCATTGGGAAAGCTCTAAGTCCTACTATGGAAAGTTGAGAAGCAACATCAAGTTGTCTAGAAGACCCAGAGGTTTGTATCTAATTATGTACAATTGAAAGCATATTATTGATTGGGGTTGTGTTTATACAGGTAAATCTCTCGAAGTTTTGATAGCATGCTGGTTATCGATCAGTTTGATTGGGAGATATTTGTTGAGGCTTTGCAAGTGAAGTATTGCATGGGAGGACATCTGGCCTACACTTTGTGTTGTTGTCTAGGTCCCAAAGTAGGGAGTGTTGGAAATAATATTGAGAGGAGGGGGGGTGAATCAGTATTAGCAATTTAACAATTTTTCATTTCCATAAACAAATTGATATACACTACTTCTGTTAATTAAACCTACGTATATATGCAATTGTGTTTAGAGAAACCTGTTCCTTGGAGGGAACATACTCCAATTTGACCTTTTGTTCAAGCACTTGTTCCCGGAGAAAATAATATTTGATAGGTATGTGCTTGGTCTTTGAATGCATGAATGGATTCTTTGAAATATTGATTGCACTTGTATTATCACATAAAATGGAGATAGGTGGAGTATAAGTGATTTGAATGTCTTGCAATGTTTGCATCATCCAAAGGAGTTGTGTGCAGCAAGATGCAACAACCACATATTCTTCTTCAGCTGTGGATAATTCAATTGAACTTTGTTTCTTGCTGAACCAAGATACTAATCTGGAACCCATAAAGAATGCACCGACACTAGTGCTTTTTCTGTCATCCATGCTTCTTGCCGAATCTTCATCTGTATATGCATGAAGTGTGAGATCTGTAACTCTAGGATACCATAAGCCATAGTTTCGTGTTCGTTGAAGATATTTGAAAATCCTTTTAATTGCTTGAAGGTGTGCTTCTTTTGGATTTGCATGGAATCTTCCAACTATTCCCACTGCATGCATGATATCTGGTCGGGTACCTGTCAGATAGAGCAAACTACCAATCATGGATCTATAGGTTGGTTGATGTACTGCTACTGATTCATCATTTACGCTGAGGCTGCATCCTGTTACCATAGGGGTACATACTGGTTTCGAATCTTCCATGCCATATTTCTTCAAGATCTGCTTAAGGCACTTGGTTTGTGATAGAAAGATACCGTCTTTGTTTTATTGGACTTGTAAACCAAGAAAATATGTGAGCTCACCAAGTAGGGACATTTCAAATTCTTTCTGCATCACCAAAGCAGAGTTTTTACTCATGGCTTCTTCATTGCCACCAAAGATGATATCATCAACATACACAACAAGTATTAGCAATTTATCATTGTCAATTTTTATATATATATTGCTATTTGCTGTTCCTTTTGAAAAACCTTGTTGATGGAGGTATTTGTCTAGATGATAATACCAAGCCCTTGGAGCCTGTTTAAGACCATAGAGAGCCTTTCTGAGTCTGTATACAAGTTTTGGATCGTTTCCAAGGATGAATTCATCTGGTTGCTCAATATACACTTCTCCTTCTAAGTCTCCATTTAGAAAGGCAGATTTCACATCCATTTGATATACTTTGAACTTTTGAAAGCTAGAAAGAGCAAGGAACATTCTTATGGCTTCAAGTCTAGCAATCGGTGCAAAAGTTTCTTCAAAGTCTATACCTTCTTGTTGAGCATACCCTTTACAAACAAGTATGTCCTTGTTTCTAATAACATCTCCATTTTCATTCAGCTTGTTTTTGAATATCCATTTGGTCCCTATGACATTCTTATCATTAGGTCTAGGAACCAATTCCCAAGTGTTATTCTTTTCAATCTGCTCAAGTTCCTCATTCATGGCCTTGACCGGGCATTCATCTTTGCATGCTTCACTTATATTTCGTGGTTCGACGGAGGAGAGCAATGCTAGATAGCTTGGAGCTTCTATAATAGTTCTTCTTGTTTGTACACCTACCTCTTTCTGCCTAAAATTTGAGTCTTTGGATGGTTCTTTTGGACATACCTAGATGGAGTCTTTTCTTCTACCCTTATCTGTTCTTCTGGTGCCTCATAAGTTTCTTCTTCAGCATTAGTCTGATTTGATATCGAAGGATAGTCCTCATCATCTTCAAAATCTTCATTTTTTATCTGCTTTGGATTGTTGCCTGCTTCATCAACCACCACATCAATACTTTCAACAATTTTTCGAAGTCTTTTATTGTAACACTTATATCCTTTACTTCGGGAAGAGTAACTAAGGAGAATGCCTTCATCTGCTCTAGGTTCAAACTTGCCAAGCTTTGCATCAGTCCTTTTGATGTAACATTTGCTTCCAAAAACTTTGAAATATTTTACAGTAGGATTCTTACCATACCAAAGTTCATGTGGAGTTTGAGTGTTGTTTACCCGGACGTTTGTTTTGTTGAGAATAGTAACGGCAACAAATGCAGCTTCACCCTAGAAGGTTGCAGGAGTTCCAGACTCATCAAGCATATCACGAGCGATTTGTTGAACCGTTTTGTTCATCCTTGCTACCACTCAATTTTTCTGAGGAGTCCTTGCAGTAGAGAATTCCCTTCTTATTCCATGTTCTTCAGAAAAGTCGAAAAATTCATCAGAGGTAAATTCCCCTCCTCGATCAGACCTGAGGCATTTGATTCTGTGATCTGATTCATTTTCAACCAAGGCTTTGAAAGCTTTGAACTTTTCGAAAGCTTCATCTTTATGCTTCAGAAGTCCTATCCAACACATCCTGGAAAAGTCGTCAATTAACAACATAAAGTATTCTTCTACATGAGGTGACTTTTTCCTTGATGGACCACATAAATCAGTATGGACAAGTTTAAGTGGCTTACTAGCTGATCCTTCCTTCTCAGCGAAACGTGTTCCAGTTTGCTTACCAAATTGACATGATTTTCATATTGTATTGTCTGGAATTCTATTGTCAAGAAGATCGCGAATAGCCTGATATTTGCATGCTTTCCTTATCTAAGGGAAGCTTAGATGCCCCAATCTTCTGTGCCATAGCTAGTGTTCATAATTTTTGCTTAGATAGCATTGTTGCTGTCCTCCCTTGAGTATGTATAGATTATTTGGAGTTCTTATGCCTTTGATCACTGTTTCTCCTGTATCAAGCTCACAAACAATACATCCATTTGATCGAAATACTACCTCATTTCCTTGATCACAAATTTGACTAACACTCAATAGATTATGCTTTAATCCATCAACATACATAACATTTCCAAATTTGACGTTTTCTTTCAAAAGAACAGAGCCTTTACCTTTTATGAGTGCAGGGGTGTCATTTCCAAATGAGACCTTCCTTTCCTTTTCTAAGGCACTATATGATTGAAGTTTTTTCTTTATCACCTGTCATATGTTTCGAGCATCCATTGTCAATGTACCACTGATTTTCCTGTTCTTAAACATATAAGGATATACCACATCTTTCTAGTTGCGGTTGTTTCTTTCTCCATGTTTTGGGACCCAATGAAGCTTGCTCCTTCTGAGATGTTTGTTGAAACTTACTCCTGCATTCAGAATCTTCATGACCGAAGTTGTTACAAATAGAGCATTCTATTTCATTTTCAAGAGCAGAAAAGTTATTGTAGGTTCTCTTCATGATCCGAGTCACACTCCTTTGATTTTGTGCTCCTCTAGTCATGATGGTCTTGTAGGCAACACATTGATCAGCTTTGTGTCCAAAGTAATGACATGAGAAACATTGGCCATTAAAGAAATTCTTGCGATTATCAAATCTACCGACCAGGTGATTGTAGTTTCTATTGACATTCATTCTTGAGGCAAATTGAGAATGAATTACCTATGATTGGTTGTAGCTTATGTTCATCCTTGAAGTAGATTGACCCCGATTTACTTGGTGATCCACTTTATGCCTTTGCTGACGATTGTCAACCTGTTCACTTCTCCTTGTTGCATCAAGATAAATTTTGGAGGTGGATGGCTTCTGTGCTTGAGATGCTTCTTCAGTATATCCAAGACCTATCTTGATTAGAGGAGAACGCTGCACTTTGATAATCTCATCTAAAGTTTCAGATCCTTTAACAAATCTAAGATTAAGAGATTTTTTTTCTCAATATCTTTTCTAAGTCCCACAATTTCACATTCTAACTTTTCATTGTGTTTTTCCCTTTCAGCAAATTGGAATGTCAGAGTATCTATAATCATACTCTTTTCTTCTAAAGAAATTTTAAGTTTAGAAATTTCTTCATAGAAACCATCTTCATTTATAGCATCTAAGAAATCATCATCTTCAAAAGCCATCAAAAGTCTATAATCATTACCATGTTCATCTTCATCGCTATTTGAAAATCCATCACTGTCTTCATGTGTATAATAGCTCTTCTTACTTACGTTCTGTTTTTTGTTCCATTTAACTGGTTCCTTACCTTTATCAAGCTTATTTTTATGAGGACATTTGGCTGCATAGTGATCAACTCTTCCACAAGCAAAGCATTTGAAAGGTAGCTTACCTCTGAATCTTCCAGAACCCCGTTGAAGGTTCTTGACAAAGTTTGATTCTTCCTCTCCTTGTGACGTATGTCCCGACTCATTGTATTCTCCTTTTCCTGAAGCTTTGAATGCGGCTTCTCTCATGTCTGATGGAGCCCCTTTTCTCATTTCAAAAGCAATTAGAATTCCGTGCAACTGTAACATGGTAATACTCTGAAGATTCTGTTTTTCTTCTATGGCAGAAACTTTTGATTCAAACTTAGAAGACAAAGATCTTAGAACCTTTTCAACTAAAGTAACTTCTTTTATCTCTTCACCCAAGTTTTTCACGTGATTAACAATCTCATCTATAAGTAAGAAATAATTAGCCACACTTTCATCATTTTACATTCTGAGAGTTTCATATTGAATTCTGAGAGATTGTAGTTTTGCACGTTTTACCTGATCATCTCCTTCATAACTTAGAATGATCTTGTCCCATATTTTTTTGGCAGTTTTGAGCTGCATAACCTTGACGAATTCTGATTAAGATAGACTCCCCAATAGAGTATTGGCAACCTTTGCATTTGTTTCATACAACTTTTTACCAGCCGTATCTATAGGAGTTGCTGATGGAAATGTGTATCCTCCTTCCACGATATCCCAAACTTTTGTGCCAAGAGATTGAAGATAGGTTGTGGTTCTTACCTTCCAATAAATGAAGTTGCTCCCATCAAAGATTGGTGGCCTTATGGATGCCTATTTTTCGTAGTTTCTCATGATGATAGATCTTCCTTCAAGCGATCAAGCTTCTTCTGAAGGACCTACTCTGATACCAAT
>APFE030855341.1:67244-85251 GCA_000404065.3 Pinus taeda | reverse complement strand
TAGGGGGCATCTGTTACACAGTAATTTGTCACCATTGGTCACCGTCCCTGTTACCCCTGTTTTCGTACATTGGAGGATACATTCCGGGACCTGTAAGCAGTGACATAGCCTAAAAACACTTGCATTATGTTCCCCTGAGTATGTACTTCATGTTCCCTGAAGACACCTTCTGCAAATTATCCCTGAAAAGTGCCCTTTTTCCATTGGCGCAGGTACACAGTGTCTTATCCGCGCCAATCACTGAGATCCTCAAAAAGGGGCACACCCATTGGCGCTCTGTCCTAGAACAACACTCGCGCCAACTAAGTTTGGTAATGATTTTTGGAAAACGCGCACCCATATGTTTTTTCCTTTCAGATCATGAAGTCTTTTGAGGGAAAGAATCCATCTGATAGAGGTTGAGAGTCCTCATCTATCCTTGACATCTATCCTCAGTAGCTTTTCGGAGATAATGTCGATCCACAATGGGCGTCCTGGTGCATTGAATCTTCCTCCCTTCTCCATTTATAAAAGTCTGTCCTCATGCATTAGACAAGCTAGTTCTGGGAGTTCTGTAGTTCTGGAGTAATGCTAGTTGTGATTATGCTTGTCTGGAGCGATAGTAAGAGTCTTGAAGCATAGGGAGGTTATGCTGCCGGAATCTTGAGAGAGAGAAGGTCTATTGCAAGGCATACATAGCTGCTCGCCGAGCCAGAGAATAGGTTCAACGTCAGAACCTTGGTTGTATCTTTCTCTTCCTATTATTCATTAATAGATGACTACTGTTATGGTTCCATTCTCATTTGTCTTATAATGGTTAATGTGAATTACATCCTTTCTAACTGATGTATAGTTGCTTTTATTAGATTTCACGCTTGTGTTTGTTCTCTCTTTGCATGTGCAGGTGTCCATCCGCGAGGATAGTGGAGGATCGTGACCGACCAGAGCAAAGGAGCGAGAGCGACATCTCTTCATCAAACAAATAGCGCTGGAATCCAAGTAGGTGTTCATTACCCACGTTTTAATTGCAACTAGGAACTTGCAGAGTAGCATTGATTGATTGTTGCTAGACCCATTTTGGGCTAGTGGGATCGCCTCTGTCCGCAGAGGGGATTTACCTGTTCAACAAGAACCATAAAACAATAATCAAGTCCAGCAAACAGTATAGGCAATCACACACATGAACACAAGATATAAGGTGGAAACCCAATGTGGGTGAAAACCACTTGTTGCAATTCGTCTCTATCTTCTTTTAATAAGAAACTTCTTTTTACAATATTTTTGTATTGGTGCAGTCTTATACTAGTACACAGGCTTCTACATGCAGAAGGCTACAACCTTCTCTCATTTTCCAGCTTCTCTTGGAAGGGAGCTACAACCCCCTTAGCTCTTGTACTAGTTGATGTACTAGTACGTAGGTGCTAACCTACAGAAGGCTACAACCTTCTCTTTTCTTCCAGGGACAACATTTCATAAATTTTCAAACTGGATCCATCAATAACATCAATCAAACATCAAATATATCTGCATCAAACAATCTCCTTTGCACCAACCAAAAACTAAATAAAACAATCACTTCTTTGAATGTTGCAACCAGAATATAGTAACAATACTAGAACCCAACCAAAACCTAGAACACTACAACAGTAAATAGAAGTAGCTAAAACATATTTTATGAGATGTACGCTACTTCAATATGTAGAACCTGCATGCACACACTGTTATATTAAGGCAAACCTGCGTATATGCCGTTTTGAATTACCAAACCAGCATGTATACGCACCTTTTCTATGCTGAACCTGCATACAGATCTATAAAAGGTAATTTACCCTTTTCAACTATTCAGATATCAGTTATACCCAGATCATCAGTTTTATAGATCAAGTCATGCACCAAATATAACAAATCAAAATCACACAAAGATACTTCTCTTCAAGCCTTAAGATCTTGACCCATCAATAGAACTTATCCTTCTTCTAGCGCTCAGGTTCCTCCTTGATTCAGATCTGGCTATGCACCATGACCCAATGACCAGTATTCTAGATCTTGCTCTTCATCAGATATTCAATCCTTGAGTGCCTTTGCCTAATGATCTCCTTCCCCTTTTATAGTCTTAGGCCTTACTCAATACCATGGTCCAAAACCATTTAGAACCAATACCTAGGTCCAAATACTTGGGTTCAACACTTTAGACGAGATACCATGGTCCAAAACCATAGGTCCAAATACCAACGACCAAAAACCAAGTTTTCCAAACTGTACCCACTTTTCTGTGCATGAAAGTGCGTGTATACGCATACACGCCTTTTGGTCTGTGAATCCGTGTGTAGACGCGGCTTGGTCAACAGGAACCTGCGTATACCTCCTTTTCCTTTATTCTAAGAGCCTATGAGCCTGAACTGTCATCTGAGTGATTTGCCGAGTGAGTTGCCATCAAGGACAATACCTGTGCCATAGTGCCAAGCCTGTGTCATAATGCCAACAGGGAGGGTGGTGTTGGTCACAGAGCTTCGACCTTGGATACATGCTTAGGTCCCGGGTGGTGCCGCCAATTAACAACAAGCACTCGTTTCTCAACCTTATGGTTTACGGCCCCCTTTAAGCAGTTGCTGAGGAACGCTTTAGCATAGGAGTTCAACCTTTGCAACGATTCTTTTTTATCAGGATTCTTCAGTCCCTTGAGAATCCCTTACATAACCCCTTAAGCCACGTATATATAACAGTCCTCTTAACCTTTGGTTAACATGGACTAAACACATGGAAACCACGTATCGACATTATTTTCCTTACTAAAACATTTATAAGGAAATACATACGCAAACACTCTTTTCGGCCTTTAGTACGGCCTCTGCACACTTACCGAGGTTAACTTTATCGCTGAGCAGGCATCGTACCCTCCGTGGATCATACATATATATATATCATCACCCCTCCGATATGTGACTATCACTTCCAGAATACACTATTGACACTTAAATCTTTACTATTTCGTTTACAAAGGAAACATACTCCAAACAAAGGCAACCCCTGTTGCAATTCAAAGCCAGACTTCAAATATTATAAGCTGCTCCTGTAATTATCGTCGAGTCTGTTGTGCCGATCTCCATTCTCCGACCCCTCCGATATCCAATCATCAATTATCTGCTATCAGTATCGCTTCATCGCAATATCGCAAGTCAGATTGTCTTAAGACCGATGCCCTAACTCATAAAATCTCCGATGCGATTATACTCTCCGAACCGATAGGATATTAAATCCGCTTCATAAAATTTCGGATCCGGATCGATCCCTACTCCGTTTTGCACTGATTTTTAGTGTAATTTGGGTTTTTCGCTTGCAGCCCAAAATTACATAAATAACTCCGCCGATCTGATCCCTACCATTAATCTGTTGGATCCAACGACCCCTGAGTGTCACCTCTTTAGCCTTGTTCCTCTGTCTTCAGGCCTTTTTCATGCTTCCGCCACAGTATGTATATATAATATATATATATATATATATATATAATATATATATATATATAATATAATATATATATTATAATATATATATATAGAAGCTATGATTCATATTAATCTCAGTCTTCCAACCATTCGAAAACACAAACACGCGATCTCTAAATTGGACTTTGCACATAAAAAGAAAAAAGGAGCAAATAAAGTATTTTTTAGACTCTGGCTCTCTCTGTGGTCTGCTCGCCTCACACCAGTGGCCTTCCTTACAGTCTACTTGTAGGCTTACAACCTTTCTCAATTCGGCTAACCTCTCTAACCTTCTTTCTTGTTTTCTTATACA
This sequence comes from Pinus taeda, assembly GCA_000404065.3. Lineage (NCBI taxonomy): Eukaryota > Viridiplantae > Streptophyta > Pinopsida > Pinales > Pinaceae > Pinus > Pinus taeda. The sequence continues at coordinate 81,477 of APFE030855341.1, read as the reverse complement.
TCAGCGGTAGTTCCTCTTACAGTTCGAGGAAATGTTTTCTCAATTATGAGACAGTTTTTCCAAACTAATTTCCATCTAATCCTATCTTGGCTAATTCAAAAAAACTAACAATGATCGACTTAGCCTTCATTTGCAATAACACAAAATGAAACTAAATAAAATAGAAATTATAGATATTTTTCTCTCCACTTGTCAAAATAGAACGAGAAGAATAAAAAAGAAATAAGAACCAACTCCCAGTTGTCGCCTCTTCATTCGGGTTTTCCTGTATCAGGCTCCCGGGGCAAATGAAATTCATGGCTCCTTTCCATGAGCTTTTCAATAGAGTACTCGACGTTCTGAATTTGCCTAGCATCTAACCAAGAACTATCTTCAATAGGATGACCCTTCCACTTAACTAGGTACTACAAATATTCCTTCCGTCGAGTCGTCTAGCCACTTGGGTATCTAGGATCTGTTCGATCTCTAGAGGCTTTGTTGGGGCATTTGTTTAATCCACGTATCACTCTCTTCCTAGGTGTCTCGTGTTTGTCTTTCTGAACTGTCTTCATCCTTTGCCGCAATGTAGTGGTACAGGTCTGATACATTGAAAATGGGTGAAATTCCAATCCTTGGGTGTAACTGCAATTCGTAAGTATTTGCAGAAAATTTCCGAAGAATCCTGCAAGGCCCAATCTTTTTCCATTTCAACTTGTTGTACTCGCCTTTAGGAAAATTCTCTTTGCGTAGGTGTGCTAATACCAGGTCTCCTAAGTTGAATTGCACCTCCCACCTTTTCAAATCTGCCTTCTACTTGTATCTTTGGTTGATGTTCTTAATTTTAATTTCACCTATTCATGAAGATCGTTGATTGCCTTTGCGAAGTCTTCACCATCAACACTCCTATGCTCCAACTGTCTCAAATCTCGTAACTCATGTACTCCATGTGGGTGCATTCCATATAAGATCTGGAAAGGACTATTGCCTGTACTTCGGTTGGGTGAATAATTATAAGCAAATTCTGCTTGTGCAAGCACACGATCCTACTGTCGAGAATTTTCTCCAACCAAACTCCTCAACAAATTTCCTAGACTCTAGTTCACCACTTCAGTTTGGCCATCAGTCTGTGGATGATAAGCTGAGATGAAGTTTAGTTTGGTGTCTAACTTATTCCATAAGGTTCACCAAAAATGTCTTGTAAATTTAACATCTCGATCTAAAACAATAGACTTTGGCAAGCCGTGTAATCTGACTATCTCGTTAAAGAACAAATGCGCCACATGTGTGGCATCACTGGTTTTCCTGCATGGAATGAAATGTGCCATTTTAGTGAAATGATCCACCACCACCATGATGGAATTGAATCTCTATTGTGTCTTTGGTAGACCTAAGACAAAGTCTAAACTGACTCAGTCCCATGGTCTACTCATAATGGGTAAGGGTGCATACAACCCTATGTTTTGGCTATGTCCCTTTGCAAGCTGACACATTTTGCATCTAGTTACAGCTATTTGTACATCTCTGCGCATTTTCAGCCAATAGTAAAAGTGGGTCAACTGATCCAAGGTCTTGTCTATGCCAAAATGCCCGGTTAAACCTCCACTGTGCTTTTCTTAGATTAAGTTCTCTCTCATAGAACATTCTAGAATACATAACTGCCCTCCTTTGAACAAAAATCCTTCCTACATGTTATAGTTCAACCATGAACTGTTATCTCTCAACAATGGATTTTGGCAAGCTTCATAAGCTTCCTTAAAATCTGCATTTACCTCATACAAGTCCTTAAGATGTTCAAATCCTAACACTTGTATTATACTTTCCCGTAGGATCAGATTCCTCTTGCTTAATGCATCTGCCACTTTGTTGGCTTGACTGTTGATATGTTTCAACACAAATGTAAAACTCTGTAAGTACTCCACTCGCTTCGCATGTTTATGGTTTAGCTTATGCTGCTGCATAATATACTACAACGCAGAATTGTCTGAAAATAAGACAAATTCATTGGCCAACAGATAATTCCTCCAATGCTTTAGTGCCTAAACCACCGCATAAAATTCCTTGTCATAGGACGTGTATTTTTGCCTACTTTCATTTAGTTTCTCGCTGAAATAGGCTACGGGCTTGTCCTCTTGGCTAAGTACTGCACCAATGGCTATCACACTAGCATCACAATGAACTTGGAAAATTCTGTTAAAGTTCGGTAATCTTAAAATTGGTCTTTCGATAATTTTCTTTTTGAGCAGCTGAAATCTCTTCTCTACCATTTCTATATAATGGAAAGGTTGATTTGTTTTCTTAATGGTGTCCAACATAGGTGCACAAATTCCACTGAAATTTTTAATAAATTTCCGATAAAAACTCGCCAATCCATGAAAACTCCATACCTCAAACAAACTTTTGGGGGATGGCCAACTAACTATCGTTGCAACCTTTTCCGGATCCATTTTTAATTCATTCTCAATAATCACAAATCCTAAATAAATTAACTCTTTCTTGAAAAAAGAACATTTCTTCAGATTTGTCAGCAATTTATTTTGTTGCAATCTTTCTAATACATACCTCATGTGTCGGAAATGTTCCTCTTTCGTCCTGCTGAATATAAGTAGATCATCTAGATACACAATCGCAATTTTTCCAATGAATTCCTTGAGCATCTCGTTCATCAACCACATGAACGTACTAGGATCATTTCTCAATCCAAACGACATAACCAACCATTCGTACAAGCCTTCATTTGTCTTGAAAGTTGTCTTCCACTCGTCACCTTCTCGAATTTTGATTTGGTGGTAGCCACTTTTTAGGTCTATCTTTGAAAAGTATGCTGCTCCACTTAGACAATCCATCATATCATCCATTCGAGGTAATGGGAATATGTACCTGATAGTAATCTTATTAATAGTTCGGGAATCCGTGCACATTCTCAAGTCACCTCCTTTCTTGGGAGCTAAAACGATCGGAACTGCACAAAGGCTTAAACTCTCTCGAATCAGTCCTTTATCCAACAACTCCTGCACCTGCTTCTGGATTTCTTCATTATCCTTTGGACTCATCTGGTAGGTAACCTTGTTTGGCAAATTGGCTCCCGGAATAAAATCAATATGGTGACTAATGCTCCTCTTTGGTGGTAATTTGTCCGGTAGGTCATTTACCACAATATCACTAAATTCTTGCAGCATGTTCTGTATCTCTTCTAGTAAATCAGTAAGGTTGGTATGAACTAATGCTACTCTTGGTATTCTCACAACCACATAACCCACTTCACTCTCTTCAATCTGTCGCAGAAACTCCTTTCCTCCTAGCAGTAATGCTTTCGTTCCTCTCCTTCCTTGGCTTATTTCATAGGTACCAAGGTATGCTTTAACCCATCTTTGACAAATCTGTAACAATTTTCCACTCCATCATGGACTACCTTTCTATCGTACTGCCATGGTATACCCAACAGAATATGGCACACATCCATCGGCATTATGTCGCAAGTCACTTTATCCTTGTACTTGCCTATCTGAAAATCTACCTCGCATTGTTCATTAACTAACAATTGGTGTCCCTGCTGCAACCACGACACCCTGTATGGAGTTAGGTGTTTTACTCTCTTCAAACCCAGTTTCTCCACCATCTCTGTAGCTACCAAATTATCAGTACTCCCACTATCAATAATCAATTTACAACATTTTCCTTGTCACTTGCATACAATCCGGAACAATGCTTTCCTCTGTGTTTGATCAACTACGTCCTTGGCTGGTTTTAATAACATCTTGTTTAATAGCAAGGCTTCCTCGATTTTTGGCATATTCTCCACCTTCTGTGGTGGTGCCTCCGCTTCATTGGGATAAGAAATATGTGCTCCCATCTGCCCAGTTTGTTCATTTTCAGTACATTTAAAGGACCTATGTCCCCACTTGTGACATTTGTAACACTGGTAGGCATTTCCTCTGCCTCTGCCATTACCTCTTCCTCGTTGGTATGGCCTTCCTCCTTTGGTATTACCTTCCTTTTCACTTTGTCCCGAAGTCTTCGAACTGCTACCCTCTTCATTGTTGTTGGTAGTCTTACCTCTGCCAAAGGTCTGTCCTTGACCTCCACTAGAACCACGTCCTCTCCAGGCATTTTGTTTCCTAGAAATCTTTTCTTCTGCCTTTAGAGCACTCTGATAAGCTTCATCTATGGTTTTGGGGGAAAGAATGCTAATTTCGTCTAAGATCTCCATTCGCAAGCCATTTACAAACCTCGCTGTCTTCTTAGGAGTATCTTCAACGTAACCAGCTCTCAGGTTAATTTTATAAAATTCTTCTGTATATTCCTTCACAGTTATCATTCTCTATTTCAGGTTCTATAACTGTCTGTAAAGGGCAATATGATAGTCTTTAGGCAGAAACTTGCTCTTAATTTTCGCAACCATCCTGTCCCACCTTCTAATCAAGGGTTTGTTTAGTCTCCTCCTTTCTGCCTGTACACTATCCCACGATAATGTTGCATGTCCATTCAATTTGGTGACAACAAACCTGACCCTCTTATCTTCACTGATTTCTTCATACTCAAAATATTTATCTAATTCATTTATCCGGTCCAATAGTGCCTCTGTGGACAAACTGTCATCATAATTAGAGAGCTCTGGCTTTGACTTGCTACTAGCCAACAAAACTGACTTTAAGAGATTAATTTCTGGCCCTTCTACATCTGACCCATCTATCATAACCACATTTTCCTCTTCACTATCATCTCCATCTTCTGCCTCTCTACGCCTCTCTACTTCCAACACTGCCAAACGTTCAGTCAGGTTTCTAATCTCTTCTCTTAATCCTCCATCTGCTACTCTTCTGACGACACTTCCTCAATCCCTCCTTCCTACCTCCATCTTTACTGAGAGGAAGGAAAAACTGGCTCTAATACCAAAATGATGCCACCGATTAACAACAGGCACTGGTTTCTCAACCTTATGGTTTACGGCCCCCTTTAAGCAGTTGCTAAGGAATGCTTTAGCACAGGAGTTCAACCTTTGCAACGATTCTTTTTTATCGGGATTCTTCAATCCCTTGAGAATCCCTTACATAACCCCTTAAGCCATGTATATATAACAATCCTCTTAACCTTTGGTTAACGTGGACTACACACATGGAAACCACGTACCGACGCTATTTTCCTTACTAAAACAATTATAAGGAAATACATACGCAAACACTCTTTTCGGCCTTTAGTACAACCTCGCACACTTACCAAGGTTAACTTTATCGCTGATTGGCATTGCACCCTCCCCGGATCATACATACATATATCATCACCCCTTCGATATGCGACTATCACTTCCAGAATACACTATCAACACTTAAATATTTACTATTCCAATTACAAAGGAAACATACTCCAAACAAAGGCAAACCCTGCCGGAATACAAAGCCGGACTTCAAATATTATAAGCTTCTCTTGTAATTATCGTCGGGTCTGCTGCGCTGATCTCCATTCTCCGACCCCTCCGATATTCGATTGCCGATTATCGGTTATCGGTATCGCTTCGTCGCAATATCGCAAGTCGGAGTGTCTTAAGGCCGATGCCCTAACTCATAAAAACTCTGATGCGATTATACTCTCGAACCAGATAGGATATTAAATCCGCTTCATAAAATTTCGAATACAGATCAATCCCGACTTTGTTTTACGCCGATTTTCAGTGTAATTTGGGTTTTCCGCTTGCGACCCAAAATTACATAAATAACTCTGCTGATCTAATCCCCGCCGTCGATCTGTTGGATCCAACGGCCCCTGAGTGTCACCTCTTTAGCCTTGGTTCCTCTGTCTTCAGGCCTTTTCATGCTTTCTTCGCGTTGCGAGCAAGTTTCTTCTTTGGATGCTTTTCGCCTCTTTAGTCACGTCGAATTCACCTGCAAGATAAGTATATATATATATATAATATATATATATATATATATATATATATATATATATATATATATATATATATATATATATATATATAAATACATATATGTATAATGTATATATAACATATATGTATAAATACATATATGTATATATGTATATATACATATATGTATATTAAATACCATATATGTATATATGTATATATACATATATGTATAAATACATATATGTATATGTATATATACATATATGTATATATGTATTAATCTCAGTCTTCCAACCATTCGAAAACACAAACACATGATCTCTAAATTGGACTTTGCGCATAAAAAGAAAAAAGGAGCAAAGAAAGTATTTTTTAGACTCTGGCTCTCTCTGTGGTCTGCTCGCCTCACACCAGTGGCCTTCCTTATAGTTTGCCCATAGGCTTACAACCTTTCTCAATTTGGCTAACCTCTCTAACCTTCACTCTTGTTTTCTTTTTAATACACCAGAGGTAGTTCCTCTTACAGTTCGAGGAACTGTTTTCTCAGTTATGAGAAGGTTTTTCCAAACTAATTTCCATCTAATCCTATCATGGCTAATTCAAAAAACTAACAATGGCTAACTCAGCCTTCATTTACAATAACACAAAATGAAACTAAATAAAATAGAAATTATAGATGTTTTTCTCTCCACTTGTGAAAATAGAACGAGAAGAATAAAAAATAAACAAGAACCAACTCCCTGCTGTCGCCTCTTCATTCAGGTGCTCCTACATCACTGGGGTTGGTGGTTAGCAAGTAAGCCTGATGGTACCCAGAGACGCTAAAAGCTTGAGTCCACCTTAGTCCCACTTGGATAGATTTCCATGGTTTGGAATCTAGTCTATGGCATTAGCTCCCTCTTAATCTCTGCTTCGTTGCAAAATGTTATAAGCTCTTTGGAGGTATATTCTCCACCATTGTCATACCTTAGGGTCTTGATATTCCTTTCTTTCAAATTTTCTAATTCATTCTTGAATTCTTGAAACTTCTCAAATGCCACATCTTTATTCTTGAGAAGGTATAACTGTGTTTTCCTTGATAAATCACTAATGAATGTTGTTGAAGAATGTAATTAGGTTCAGTCTTCATAAATGTATTTGATTCATTATGTAATGTACTTGTCAAAAGAATAATATATATATATGTATGTATATATATATATATACTATATATATATATATATATAATATATATATATATATATATATATATATATATATATATATTATTGTATTGATGACTTATTAAAGCATGGGTTTCATGCTTGGGTCATCATTATATTAGTCAAATTCCCCATTTTGGACTCCTAGGATTAATATCCAGTCAATGAATTCATTGTACAATTAAAGAGACCCTTCTTGGGCTTTGGGATCATGTCAAGCTAGTTCTATATCTCTATAGAAGTTAGAAAGAGTGCAGAGTGGATCAAGGAAGCCAAAAGGAGTGTGAGTTGGGTCAAGGTTAGAGAGAAGGAAGAAATCGAAGTTTTGGTGCTACTCTCTCTCTCTTTCATGCCCTAGTTTGGGAGATCAAATTCTTCCAAGTGTTGTTATTGCTAGTGTTTCCTGATGTCGTAAGTTGCTAGATAGTCAAAGTTGTTGGGGTGGAAGTGTTGCTGCAAAGGGGTCGAAGATCTGGAAGGGCTGACTTGGTGTGGAGCGAAGGTTTGGTCTATGTCTAGGTTGAAAGGTCTCAAAGAAAACTATTGAAGGAAGAGAATTTTTACTGGGTTTTCCCTTCGAGGGGGGGTTTTCCCTAGCATAGTGCATACATATTGTGTCTTGTGTTTTTGTGATATTCATACATACATAATATGGTAATTGCTTGATGAAATATAAGATAATAAATAAGTAAAAGAAGCCAACATAACTCACAAGTAATTATCAAGAAAGAGCAATCAAACCCTAATCTACTTGCATTGATTTCTCAACATGGTATCAAAGCTAAGGTCATGATCAAAGGTAGTTTGAAGATCACTTATACATCTTTGGAGTATTCTCAGTGAAAGGTTTTGTTTGCATCGAAGATCAAGTCAGTTAGATTAAGATCCCAAGGATATTTACGGGCTAATGGAATTAAGATTTTGAGGTATCTTGAAAGGATGGGTAGAAAATTACATTGAGATTGTTAAGTATTTATTGACCATATTAAAGACACCTTGAAGTAGAATGAGGAATTTGGTATACCTTAAGGAGACATGTTCAGATCATTTTAAAAAAATGTAGTGGACTTAAGTAACAAGTTTTCAATATTCTATAGTGAATTGTTTGGATAAACTTTAGAGAGATGAACTTGTGAGATTTTAGTAAGTGACAAAGTGAAGGATCGGTGCAAATCTTAGAGGGAGGTTCAACGATATTGCAATGATAAATTTCGGTACATATTAGCAACGTAAGGAGGATTTAATAAAGCAAAAATATTCATTTGAAGACTATCTGAAGTATGTCCAAAGAACACACTCTTTGAGTACAAGGAAACAACTTAAAAGAAATCACGTAAGTATTGTCACTACAATGAGTATGTAAACACAAGGTACGTATGTTCATAAACTTTTAGATTTTCAATGTATCTAATCTTAAAAGGTTTACGAGTAATGTAGGATTTCAAGCAAAAGTCCTTAATTGAAAGAAGGAATAACTTTTCACAGGATTCCATCCTCCATGGTTATATAGGAGATCTAACTTGAGATATTAAATCATGTTCATTGTATCACATGTTCTACTTGAAAGTATGTATTACAGGTATAAAAGATCATGGCTTAATACAAAGAGAACACTTCCTACAAGGTTTGTCGAGGAACATCTCCAGGTATGTCTTAGACGATACACTAAAAAGTACGTTCATCTTATTTTTGAAATTTGTGTTACATTAATAACATCGTTATGTCTAGTTGTATTGAATCATAAAGGTTTTTGTTTAGGGTGATTCATTATTTGATAAATCTACCCTCCTTACATCCTTGATTAGTTTTTATAGAACCATTGAAAAGCTCTATGGAAACCCCTAACTTAAGGATATGCTAAGGATAATGTGTGAAACCCTAATTTGCATATGGTTATTATTGAAAAAAATATTTGATGTTTTAATGAAGTCTAAAGTAACTGACTGATGATGTTTTGTTTGGGATTTTGGTATGGTTATGGAAACCCTAACTTGCTAGGGTTGAATGATAATGCCTAAAATTCTTAACCTTTGAAGTATTAGTAATTTAGGGCTTGTTATGTTCTTATATTGAAACCCTAGCTCATTAGGGTTTGGTTGAATGTGTAAGCAAGACCCTTATAATATCTTAGAAATGATTTCCTTGGGATGTGTGTGTTTGTCTGATCAAACCCTAGCCTAATCAAGTTTGTTATATGTCTAACTCTTATTGATACTTGTGAAGTTGGGTTTGATTAACCCCTGATATGGAATGTTTGTGCATGATGATGAAGTCCTAGACGTATGATTTGACATGTTTTTTGGTGGTCATGAATCCTAGGGTTTGGAACTAAGCCCTAGTTGAGGTTTATTTCTCTAGGATGATAGTATTTGTGCATTCTAGGGTTTTGGAGTTAAACCTTAGTATAATTAAAATCTCTAATATATGATGACAATGTGATAATTTGAGATTTGTGTAAGTTTGTTGAAATCTGAGGTTTAGTTGTCACTGATGTTTGATTAAGAAATCTAGGGTTTGCAACAAACCCTAGTGGAAGGTAGTCATGTTGTTGACTGAGGTGCGATTAGTTTTGATTGTTAATTCTCGTGTATGAAATCTAGGGTTTGTACGAAACCCTAGTGGGAAGTATAACATATGAATTACGAAATTTGTTAGATACTTTGTAGATATATATTTGTTTGAATTGTTTCTAGGGTTTGTTATATGTTGTAGTAGGGTATATCATACCTTTGGAAGTAACATTGAAACCCTAGATGTAATGAAATTTGTTAGGATAAAGTTGATAGAAAGATGTTGAAAAGTATTTTTCTCTTGTTTGTAATTTTGGGCATTTGATATATATAAAGTTGAATGCTTCTCTGATTTTGATACGGTTAACTTCAAGCTTCTATAGATTTGGTTGTACTTGCTATCTAAGTTGTGAAGGTACGTGATGTTCAAGATAGTGAAGATGTTGGTAAAGTAAAGTTGATGTGGTAAGCATGATGTGAATGGTGATGGTAGAAAATTATATATTACAGAGCAATGGAACACATAGAATATTGCATAAATATAAACACAGAAAACGCATAAACCAGAGAGACATAGATATACATGGTTCACCCAGTTTGGGCTACGTCCACCCTAAACAGCCAACCCTTCCTTTCTATTATCCAACAAAATGAAGAGACACAACCTACAACAGATCCGTTGTAATATCCTTTGTTTTCTATCACAGTCTCACCTCTCCGTTTCTCGCTTAGAGAATACACATCTATTACACAACCTCAATCCATTGTGGCGATACCTTTGAATACAAAAGATAATCAGGCTCCACACCCAACAATTATAACTCTGATGAAAAGGATGGAAGTGATGAAATATTGTTTGATGTCGTAAAGAAGAAGTAGAACTCCTTACGTTAAGAGGGAACCTGGATGAAATCTCCCTAGGTTAAGAGGGAGCTTGAATGAAAGAAATCTCCTTAGGATAAGAGGATGGTTGAAAATATTCATTGCACATGAATGATTAGATCCTCTCTAATTAATAGGGAGTGATAGATATGGTTCTCTACTTCATGTGTCATGCACTAGACCAGGACTAACAACCATAAGTTTTAGTGAAGGCCATGAGTAAGAGAAGAAAATTTGAGAGTGTGTCTTGAAAGGCTACTAAGATAAAAAAAAAAGCCGAATCGATTTATGAAATATGTTGTTGCATGGAAGTAGGAAAGGAAGTTGCATGGTTGATGAATCTTCTTACAGATTCATTGGGAAAGCTCTAAGTCGTACTATGGAAAGTTGAGAAGCAACATCAAGTTGTGTAGAAGATCCAAAGGTTTGTATCTAATTATGTACATTTGAAAGCGTATCACTGATTGGGGTTGTGTTTATACAGGTAAATCTCTCCAAGTTTTGATAGCATGCTAGTTACCGATTATTTTGATAAGGAGAGACTTGTTGAGCCTTTGCAAGTGAAGTATTGCCTGGGAGGACATCTAGCCTACACTTTGTGTTGATGTCTAGGTCCCAAAGTAGGGAGGGTGGCGTTGCTCATAGAGCTTCGACCTTGGATACGTGCTTAGGTCTTAGGGTTGGTGGTTAGCAAGTAAGCTTGATGGTACCTAGAGAGGCTGAAAGCTTGAGTCCACCTTAGTCCCACTTGGATAGATTTCCATGGTCAGGAATCTAGTCTGTGGCAGTAGCTCCCTCTTAATCTCTGCTTCATTGCAAAATGTTATAAGCTCTTTGGAGGTATATTCTTCGCCATTTTCATACCTTAGGGTCTTGATATTCCTTTCTGTCAAATTTTCTAATTCATTCTTGAATTCTTGAAACTTCTCAAATACCTCATCTTTATTCTTGAGAAGCTATAACCGTGTTTTCCTTGATAAATCATTGATGAATGTTGTTGAAGAATGTAACTATGTTCAATCTTCATAAATGTATTTGATTCATTATGTAATGTACTTGTCAAAAGAATAATATAATATATATATATATATATATTATATATATATATTGATGACTTATTAAAGCACGGGTTTCATGCTTAGGTCATCATTATATTAGTCAAATTCCCCATTGTGGACTCCTAGGATTAATATTCAGTCAATGCAGTCTTTGTACAATTAAAGAGACCCTTCTTGGGCTTTGGAATCATGTAAAAAGGTTTATTATTGAGTAAAATATAATTTATGTAACCACCACACCAATTCGGCCTAAAGGACACCTATTCAACCTCACCTAGAGCGTATAAAAGGAAGGAGGTCGAACTCATTTGGAGTATATTATCTCAAGATAGTTCGATATCTCTCTGAAGTTAGAAAAAGTGCAGAGTGGATCAAGGAAGACAAAAGGAGTGTGAGTTGGGTCAAGGTCAAAGAGAAAGAAGAAATCGAAGTTTTGGTGCTACTCTCTCTCTCTCTCTCTTTAGTGCCCTAGTTTGGGAGATCGAATTCTTCCAAGTGTTGTTATTGCTAGTTGTTTCCTAATGTCATAAGTTGCTAGATAGTCAAAGTTGTTTGGGTGGAAGTGTTGCTTCAAAGGGGTCGAAGACCTGGAAGGGTTGACTTGGTGTGGAGGGAAGGTTTGGTCTATGTCTAGGTAGAAAAGTCTCAAAGAAAACTATTGAAGGAAGAGAATTTTTACTGGGTTTTCCCCTCGAGGGGGGGTTTTCCCTAGCATAGTGCATACATATTGTGTCTTGTGTTTTTGTGATATTCAGACACACATAATATGGTAATTGCTTGATGAAATATAAGATAATAAATAAGTAAAATAATCCAACATAACTCACAAGTAATTATCAAGAAAGAGGAATCAAACCCTAATCTACTTGAATTGATTTCTCAACATGGTATCAAAGCTAAGGTCATGATCAAAGGCAGTTTGAAGATCACTTATACATCTTTGGATTATTCTTAGTGAAAGGTTTTGTTTGCTTTGAAGATCAAGTCAGTTAGATTAATATCCCTAGGATATTTATGGGCTAATGGAATTAAGATTTTGAGGTATCTTGAAAGGATGGGTGGAAAATTACATTGAGATTGTTAAGTATTTATCGACCATATTAAAGATACCTTGAAGTAGAATGAGGATTTTGGTATACCTTAAGGAGACATGTTCAGATCATTTTCAAAAAATGAGGATGTAAAATCTTGCACAAACTTCAGAGAAGACTTTCGGTGGACTTAAGTAACAAGCTTTCAATATTCTACAGTGAATTGTTCCAATCAACTTCAGAGAGATGAACTCGTGAGATTTTAGTAAGTGAAAAAGTGAAGGATCAGTGAAAATCTCAGAGGGAGGTTCAACGATATTACAATGATAAATTTTAGTGCATCTTAGCAACATAAGGAGGATCTAATAAAGCAAAAATATTCATTTGAAGACTACCTGAAGCCTGTCCAAAGAAAGCACTCTTTGAGTACAAGGAACCAAATTAAAAGAAATCAAGTAAGTATTGTTGCTACAACAAGTATGTAAACACAAGGCACGTATGTTCATAAACTTTTAGATTTTCTATGTATCTAATCTTAAAATGTTTACGAGTAATGTAGGATTTCAAGCAAAAGTCCTTAATTGAAAGAAGGAATAACTTTTCACATGATTCGATCCTCCATGGTTATGTAGGAGATCTAACTTGAGATATTAAATCATGTTCTTTGTATCACATGTTCTACTTGGAAGTATGTATTACAGGTATAAAAGATCGCGACTTAATACAAAGAGAACACTTCCTACAAGGTTCATCAAGGAACATCTCCAGGTATGTCTTAGACTATACACATAAAAGTGCGTTCTTCTTATTTTTGAAATTTGTGTTACATTAACAACATCATTATGTCTAGTTGTATTGAATCATAAAGGCTCTTGTTTACGGTGATTCATCATTTGATAAATCTACCCTCCTTACATCCTTGATTATTTTTTACAGAACCCTTGAAAAGTTCTATAGAAAACCCTAACTTAAGGATATGCTAAGGATAATGTGTGAAACCCTAATTTGCATGGGGTTATTATTAAAACAAATATTTGATGTTTTAATGAAGTCTAAAGTGACCAACTGATGATTTTTTGTTTGAGATTTTGGTATGGATATGGAAACCCTAAATTGCTAGGGTTGAAGGATAATACCTAAAATTCTTAACGTTTGAAGTATTAGTAATTTAGGGTTTGTTATGTTCTAATATTGAAACCCTAGCTCATTAGGGTTTGGTGGACCCTTATAATATCTTAGAAATGATTTCCTTGGGATGTGTGTGTTTGTCCGATCAAACCCTAGCTTAATCAAGTTTGCTATATGTCTAACTCTTATTGATATTTGTAAAGTTGGGTTTGATTAACACATGATATGGAATGTTTGTGCATGATGATGAAGTCCTAGATGTATGATTTGACATGTTTTTTGGTGGTCATTAATCCTAGGGTTTGGAACTAAGCTCTAGTTGAAGTTTGTTTCTCTAGGACGATAGTATTTGTGCATGCTAGGGTTTTGTAGTTAAACCTTAGTATAATTAAAATCTCTGATATATGTTGACAGTTTTGTTAAACACACATGGTGAACGAGAGAAAATATGAAAGATAAAACATGCAATTCAATTTTTATTCATAAAAGATACATATTTATAGTACATGTGGTGACCGTTGGGATTCACATCCCAAGGTCCCTTGGACTGCTTAGTCTCTTTAGCTTCCACACTAACCCA